>JAIQCU010000347.1:0-56457 GCA_022114935.1 Leptestheria dahalacensis | reverse complement strand
GGATGTCTTTGGAGTCCATATCCAGGGCGCTGTCAACCGCGTACCAATTCTGGAGCGAACCGGAATAAAGTCCACCGTGTGCGGACCGGAAAGCTTCACGCCGGACCACAAGCCTCTGATGGGTTGGCATTCAGATTGTTGTCGTTACAATGTAACTATATAAACCAATTAATTGTATCTCCGTTAGGAGAAGAGCCTACGTTACGTGGCTTCTTTCACGGTTGCGGATTCAATTCCGCTGGAATGATGTTCGGAGGTGGATGCGGGCATCAGTTAGCCTTGTGGGTTGTCAAAGGACGGCCTGAACTGGACATGTACGGCTTCGATATCAGGTACATTATAATTTTCAGAGGTATTTAAACAATCATTACATTTTACTTTTATTTACTCTTTTCCGGAAATAAATCCTGTAGTTAGATACATTTTTATCAAAAGCTATCTAGGTTAATATCAATTACAACTTGGCATAGACCTGAGTTTCTCCTTTCAATAAATGTGATTACCTCCGAAAAGTAAGAAAATATCGATCCTCATGTTCGCGTGAAATGATTCTCAACCAGGCGTTTCGCTCCCAAATTGACCAAACACCAGGCTTGGGTCAAGGAACGCAGTCACGAAGCCTACGCTAAAAACTACTCCATCGTTTACCCTCACGACGAGCCTTTAGCCGCACGCAACATGAGAAAGAGCCCGCTCTATTCCACGCTTCTGGAACAAGGTTGCGTCTTCCAGGAACGACTAGGGTGGGAGAGACCCGGCTGGTTCTCCAAAGATGGACCTTCACCGGTGCCCCAGTACGATTGGTATGGAGCTTATGGCAGTACGCTGAACACAGACAGCGCCTACGTCAAGAGGCTGACCGAAGACTATACTTTTGGTTTTCCCGCCAATCACCATATAGTATTACATTAGGCTTTCAGAGATCGATAATTACAAATTTATTAAGACATATTATTAGATCAAAGCAGAGTGTCTAAGCTGCCGGGAGAATGCTGCCATCTTTGACATGTCCTATTTTGGAAACTTCTACATTACGGGACCCGATGCCCAAGCTGCTGCCGACTGGATCTTTTCCAATGAAATGAATAAGCCGGCCGGACGTGTGTCCTACACCTGCATGCTGAATGAGCAGGCCGGTGTTGAAGCTGACTTGACGGTTAGCATCTTTGACGAGGCCACCAGAGGACATTGGGAACCGGAACCAAAGGTCTTATTTTCATTTACACTCGTAACCTTATATCATACTCAGGAATTTAATTGAATACTTTTAGTTTTATTACGTATTAATTAATTTTAATTCCTATTACTTTAATGAAAATTCATTAATAATATAATCATTTCTAAGTATTCAATCAAATTAATGTTAATTCGATGACTAATTTAACGTGCTGTGTTAATATTTGCAATATAGGGCCGCGGTTTTTACGTAGCTGCCGGAGGAGGTTCAGCCTCGCAGTCCTACTCTCATCTGCTCAGAGTTCTCCAGGACCAGAAATTCCGCGCGCAGCTTGTTGATCTGTCGGAAAGCGTGGCACTCCTTTCCATTCAGGGCCCTAAAAGGTCTATTTTCAGGCTGGTTTTGGTTTTCCACCCGATTACCAATATGTCGTATATCTAGTGAAATTAACGAATTCGTAATACTTACAGGTTCAGCAATATTCAATTAAAGTATAACAAAAAATACATGTTTTAGCAATACAGAGAAAATACAGTAATATTATTTGCAAATGTAGCCGCGCCATACTGGAAGCAGTCTGCCCCGGGACGAGTTTTACCAACGAGGATTTCCCCTTTTCGACGCATCGCCTCGTAGACGTAGCCGGTCACCAGTGTCGAGCTCTGAGAGTTTCTTTTGTTGGAGAACTCGGTAACACTCAGTATTATTTTGTTAACATTTTAAAGCTGGATGACTTATTTCCTGGGTGTGAATAGGTTGGGAACTTCACGTGCCATTCAGTTCCGCCGAAGCTGTCTACAGGACGGTCATGGAAGCAGGAAAGCCACTGGGCCTGGTCAATGCGGGATACCGCGCCATGGATTCCCTCAGCATCGAAAAGGGTAAGCTAATTACCTTAAACCTATTATTACCCATACATATATATAAGTACACTGTATATCGTTATTATTATTATATTTATGCATAGTTAATATATATATATATATATCATATGTGACCCATATATAATGTAAATATAATTTAATGTAAAATTATCTATAGATACCTCTAGATATGTATGAACCTAACCTAAACTAACTATCAGTTTTATATGGTTAAGTAGTGCAGTAGGACTACNGTACGTGTTGTTTAATTACCTTTCTTTAAAAAAAAGGAAGGAAAATAGGCCCTGGAATGAACCTGTTCTACTTGCCGTCAAACTAGTTGATCGATTTTTCACTTTTGGAAAAAAAATTGTCCTTGCAGTACTGGTGTCCACCACTTTCACTAAAATGTCGTCAGATTGTTTCTCTTCTAAACCTCTGCCTTGTCTTTCCGTTTGGTGAGATTAGCATAACAATCAACTGCCATGCCGTTTGACGATGAAACCGCTTGACGTCCTCAAGTATCCTTTTTTAAAATGTTATTATGATGTCCACTTTTACTCTCGACAGTAGTGAAAGTCCAAGGGAAAGTTGTTCGAGTTGCGGGTAGTCTTCTTTCCTGTTTAATATTCACGCCAACGTGTATGCATCTTCTTCTTTTTCTTGTTATTACCAGGATACAAGCACTGGCACATGGACCTGCGGCTGGATGACAATCCTTTGGAAGCAGGGCTCGGCTTCACGTGCAAATTCAAGACCGAGACGGACTTTCTCGGCCGAAGAGCGTTGGAAAGCAAGAAGACAGAAGGACTGAAAAAGCGTCTCGCGTGCTTCACCATTCACGAGTAACCGTGAATTTATTTAACGCAATTTCGTCAATAATAACAGTGGGACTTTTAATTTGATGAACAACTCCTAAGATGTAAATTAGGGAAAGTATGAACTTGGACAGATGATGGATCGATGACCGATAATTAATAGATACAGTGAAATAAGCTTCGTATTTAATTGTCCTTAATGATAATTTACTTAATGATTGAGTTATTAAAAAAGCGAAATAAATTAACAATAATTGTCTCGTTTAGGAACGTTCCACTATGGGGCCTGGAGACGATTTGGCGCAACGGCGAGGCTGTCGGTTACTTGCGTCGTGCCGAGTACGGATTCGCCCTCAAGAAAAGCCTAGGCTACGGCTATGTACACAATCCTGCGGGAGCTGCCGTCACCCTGGATTACCTGCGCGATGGTGAATACTGCATCGAATCCATGGGCCGCAAGTACAAAGCCAAAATCCACTTGAAAACGCCCTTTGATCCGGACAATAAACGCGTTAAGGGCTTCTACCAGTAACCGGACTATCCCAGTGAGGAGATGGTATTCAAGAAACACAACCAGAAGCTGTTATCCTGAGAGAAAAATACTGCCCCAGTTTGATTTCCGTTACCGTCAGATAATTCCCTATTTCGTTAAACTAAGCTCGCAGATAAAAAACTTGAGGAGAAGGTGAATCCATTTAACGTACATTTCACGAGAGGATGTTTATTTCGTTACAGGCTCAATTTGAGGCCTTGATGAAGCGAGGGACATTAAATACATGGAGAACACTAATAACATCCATTAGATCGTTGAACTGAAGTATTAGTATTAAACAAGACTTAATCCACTTCTCCCTGGATGATGAACGCCAGGTTGTCCGAATTTTCTCCAGGTTGATATTTGATGTTCCAGAACATCGGGGTCACCACCACTAGCATAGAAAATCACAAACACAGCTGAAATGACTTGTTTCCAAAATAATAGAACTACTACAATACTACACGAAGGTAATCGTAACTAATTACGTCATAACTACTTGATACTGTAATAATAATTAGTTACTATTTTCTTATTCGATAACCTTATCGAACATGTTAAATTAATGATTAGGTATTTTAATAAAAAAATATTACGAATTTCTCCCTCCTCCAGGTCGACCTGGAACGACTGACACACTTTGGAACAGTGTTGCTGCGGGTTTAGCTGAAAGTGGTTGAAACCGCGGATCTGAACCACGAAGGCTAGACTCGAGTCGAGCTGAAGATCCCTGAAAACCTTGGCTTCGTACAGCGATGATACCAGCAGCCAGTTATCGTAAGAAATGTCGATTGCAGGTGATGCGAAATAGGGCCGTTCGTAAAACTGGCGTAGTACTTTAATGCTGGGCTTATCGCAGTTTTCCCTGGACATTGACGGTAGATTAGACAGGCTAATTTCCATAAACAGCTACTTAAGATCACGAAATTCCACAGTATACCAGTGAGCGAAGAAGGGTTTAGTCGGATGGTCGTATATCTCCTTGAAAAACCCGTGCAAGCCGTTTTTTAAACGCAGGTTTGATACGAAATTGCACGGCTGGGCCATCTCCGAAGTACCGTTGTACAGTCTCTCATAAGCCTGTTGAGTGAAAATATCGATTACCAAACTATATCTCCATGAACGCACATCTTCCGATTCGTCGTTTCATGTAATATTATCAGTTGTATGACGTCTATGACTCGCCTTTTATTTACATACTAATGTCAACTAAGCGTCAAGTAGGTATTGTTAATCTGACGCATAAATTGTACGAGAGTTCGGAAAAAGCGCGCGCTACCTCTGATATATTCCCAAACCAGAAATCTTCGTCCCGTAGAATGCTCCACGTGAGTGCCCCATCGGAAACAATGACTGGCAGCTGCTGACTGACATGGTTCTCGTAGACGAGTTTCCACTCGACTTGGCGTAATACTTCCACTCCTTTCATATCTTCACACGCCTGTCATTGTTTTAACCGAACACGAGACGTTAACGAGTTTTATATGAAAATGCGAACAAAAAACTATGTCAGCAGTACCGTACACTCGAATGGTTCGAGCAAGTTATCGCTGCTAGCCGCGCTGTTCTTCACCAAGCAAGTTTCGTAGTAGAGCCGGCTCCAGTCCCAGTACGGCGTTATCTGTATTCAACATGCACGGAAAGTCATTAACGGTCTTCGACTACTTAATCCCAACCGATTGGCTCATTATGCTTCAGTGCATAAAAATAATTAGCATTATCCATTACTAGAATATGATTTGGTAGACTGTCTTAGAAGTTGTCATAGGATTAAGGTAAAAGCTGGCTGAACGGTTTTGTTTCGCCAGCAGGTACAATGTTGTTCAGGAAATGTCAAATTGTTAACCTTGATCAGTCCAATGCGTCCCATGGCTCTCATATGAAAGTAGAGCGGCGTGAAGAAGACAGCGAGCCAGACGATCACCAATACGATTGTCACTCGGAGAGCCATTTTGTAGACCTTGTGCAAAATCTGGTGGCGAATCTCCTTGAA
This sequence comes from Leptestheria dahalacensis, assembly GCA_022114935.1. NCBI lineage: Eukaryota > Metazoa > Arthropoda > Branchiopoda > Diplostraca > Leptestheriidae > Leptestheria > Leptestheria dahalacensis. The sequence goes on along the minus strand of JAIQCU010000347.1, from coordinate 51,071 downwards.
GAGCGGCTTGAGAGTATCGCGGATATCGGCGTCGCTTAACCCGTTGACCCGAGACATCTCGATGAACTTTTCGACGCTTCTTTCGAAAGCAGCATCTTCGGCGCCAACCATGTTTTGTGGTGCTTTCTTAACGGCGGTGCGACTCGACTTGCGGGTCAAGCAATGCGAACTGGTTACTGGTTGTTGTCCTGTTGAACGTTGAACCTCTTCTGGTCTGTTTTGGGCTAGGGGCGCCTTCGTCAGTGAAAGTTTTCGCAGGGAAGGCGCATGATGCCATTCACTTCGACAAGAGTGCCACACGCAACACAAAAAGACCCGCAACAACGGGTTGTTCTTTTCAGTGAGGTTTCGTTTTTTTCTTAAGTGGATTTGTCCCATTTCCTATAACCGGCTTTTAACTACTTCACCCAGTTGCTAAATCCCTAATCGTTATACCAGTACAGAGGTTTTTATTCTCCTTCACATTTCAACGATAGCGTCACTTTCATTGCAATCTGCTTAACTTTAATATGCTTTCAAATGGAACTGTCTCCTTCTCATCGAATTTTTTCCAAGTCTGGCGGATGATAGCGGAAATGAAAGCGGCCTCACAGTCGAAAAGGTCACGAGTTGTTAAGACAAAAATTAGACAAAAACGTGACCGTCTAATAACCTTACAATGAATCTTGAATAAATCGACGGAAACTGTTTACAAGGCTGCGTTGTATTTGACCCAAGAAAAAAACGTGACAAACTGATGAATGAGAAATGGAAAATTGTTGATGTTAATCACTGTCGGAAGCATCGCTCAATGCCGAGGACACGTCCATATCTTCTTCCTCGTCCTCACTTTCGCTCTCCTCTTTCACTTTCTTCTTTTCCGTCTTCGCAGCGGGTTTCTTGTCTTTCTTGGTGGCGGCCTTCTTGGACTTCTTCTTGGTGTCCTCGTCGGAGGAATCTTCCGAGGTGCTGATGAACTCCTTGCTGACAAAACTTTCCCCTTTGGCCGGTGACTTGGTAGACGACTTGGGAGTCGATTTGGAGGCGGATTTTTCCTTTTCCTTTTCTTTTGGCTTGGAGGAACCCGAGGCGTTGTATTCCTTCATGGCTTTCTCGTAGGCTTCCTTCTCTTTAGCTGCCTTGGCCTCCCACACGGTCCTGTCTTCGACCTTCTTCCACAGTTCGCCGGCTTTCTTGGTTAGCTCGGTGATGGAGATTCCAGGGTGGTCTGCCTTGATCTTGTCCCGGCTGCTGTTAAGCCACAGGAAATAGGCAGACTGGGGCCTCTTGGGTTTATTTTCGTCTTTCTCCTTCTTGGGCTTGCGCTTCTTCGGCTCAGACTACAATGTACAACATCAAATTACTCATCATATCGTATCATGTATTATATATAGATATATCACTACTACAATTATACACTGATTACAGTAAGTATTAAACTGATCACTACCTCGGACTTTGACTTCCTGGGCTTTTTCTCCTTTTCCTTTTCTTTCTTCTTCTTCTTTTCCTTTTTGCCCTTCTTGTCGCTGCCAGCCGACGCATCGGAACCTTCCTCGGAGGACGATGACACGTTCGAGTCAAACTCTTCGGCGACGTCGCTGCCTTCCTCGCCCGGTTTGAAATCCTCATCGGTCTCCTCGTCAGAGTTGCTTTCAGAATCATCAGCTACAATATCAAAATATAACTTTCACGTCAATAACCTTGAACAATTTTAAATGACTTTCTTGAATCTCATTAAATTAAATTAGTACATCAATTAACCGCCCGATGATACCAACACCAAAAATAGTTCATAAATTAGTTCAGTTAATTATTTAACTATAAGCTAGAGGAGTAATAAAGGAATATCATTTAAAAAAAAGCCCTGACACTGGTATAGTTGAAACAACAATTGTGAATCTATACGGTGATATTACGATACATCACAACATATATACAAAATAGCAACTTAAGAGCCTAATCCATGAGAATTTTTTTAAAAAACGAAACTGTCACACTAAAATAAGACCAACGGGAGGATCAGTATTGTAGAACAAACCTTGGGCCTGTCGTTCAATGCCTTCGGCCTTAACGCGTGCCAGATAAGCGTCTGGAGCATCCTCCACATCGGAGTCTCCAAAGTCTTCCATGTGCGACGGTTTATCCTGCAATATTTAACAAAGAACTATATAGATACAATAAACACAATTAACAAGTTGAAGTACAAGGCATGCTTGCCAGCCTTCCTCTTAAACAGTGTTACGCAAAATGATTACCGATCGACCGCTATTTTTAACACGCAGTTTCTTGTTCGAAATGAAATCATAGAGGCGTCCATATTCCTCCTTCTCAATACTGCTAAACGTGTGAACGACGCCATTCTTGGTCTCCACCTCGAAATCAAAGGAGCGAGTGCTACCTCCGCTACGAGCAAAGTTCACGCTGATGATTTCTTCGAACCTACAAACAGCCAAATTGTTATTCTCCCGGTTGGAGATATATTGTATGACAACAAAAACAGAATTCAGCAGCACCTTATATGGATCGGAGGCTTGTGAACGTAAATGAAACCGCGTTCCAAGGGGTACAGGTAACCAGCCGCAGCTTTGTACGAGCAGCCAATGGCTGGAGTTCCAGAATGCCTGTGTTGAGAATGTATTCATCATTAGGTGTGCTGGGAGCGCAGCGGATTAAAGATGGGTCGCTTACCCAACGAAATTACCCGGTACCGTTACTTTTCGGTTGGCTAACCCTTTCATGATTTTGCCCAGTACTTCGTAAATGGGTCCCGAATTCTCGCGGCTGAGTCGGCCTTCGAATTTCTCCTTCACTTCATCCCTAAATCAAACAATAATTCACTATTCTTTCCAAAAACATACCGATAGTAAATCAAAAACCTACTCAGTCATAGGCAAGTCGACCGAGATTTCCTCGTCCTTGTTAAACAGGAGGACCAGAAAGTGGTAACGCGTTTGACCCTGCTTGATGGGTGGGTCCAGGCTCACCTGTACATTAAATAATTCACGTCAAGTAATCAAGACCAGGGGTACGTGTAAGACTTTTGGGGAAATCAGCGCTAATTTACCACAAAGAAAATCTGGCGGCCATCTTTATGCGGCAACAGGAAGAGGCGCAAAACAGTCGAGATGGGAATCTTGTAATCGAAGGTCTTGCCGTGCAGTTGGATGAAGGTCTGGAAAACTTTGATATCGTAGCGACCACTAAAGAAACGACAGGATTAGACTCTCGAGTTACGTTGACCGAAGAGAAGGTATCCTTACCGCGGGGTAAGGCACTGAGCCTCTCGGAAAATGGCGATCGCGTCTCCCGTGGCACTGATGACGCTGGCCTTCTGCATAACTTGGTTCTGAAAAGCTTCGACAGGATCGTCCCCGGCAAGTTCTGTAGACGGAATGTAGAAACGCATCTCCATGAGGCTTACGGGGGCATCATCATTCTGTCAACGGACAAAGAATTGTAATGCGTCACAAGATATGAACTAAAACATCAATACCTGATGATACTCGAGGGTAACTTCGTTCTTCCCGGTTGTACACTGCGAGACATTGTGCAAGGGAATCTCAAATGCAGTGTTGCCGCCCACGTCAAACGACAGCGTGGATCCGCTAAACATCGCCCGTCCCCAGTTCCAGCCCTTGACACTAAGCTCCTTCTCCAGCATGTCCTTCTTGTAATTTTGCGCAAAGAACTTGGCCAGTTTGTCCTGATCCTATAACACAATATTAACAATCATTGCGAACCAGACTACCAAAGAAGCCGCTTCTTACCGAATCCTTGAATCCTCCAAATCGATGCAACACGCCGTTCTTCAGAAACACACGCAAACCCCACTGTCCGGCCAGTCGCTGCCAGTTGACGAACTCGATGTCTCCCGAACCAATCTGTTCCACCTTCCCCGTCTTGGCGTTCTTGAATACCATATTTTGATCGGTTAATTTCAAGCGTCCGGGTACCTATTCGAAAAATAATAAAAGTAAAACTCAGTTGCCAATACATGACACGTGAGAGATCTATACGACTGACCATTGACCCTTTAATTTCTGAAGTAACATCCGAGTACTCAAGGAAATCCATGACTGGATTGTTCTCAACTAGCTGCTTTTAAATGGAACAATCAATTTAAGTGTAGTTCTATTGTAGAAAAAACGAATATTTGCGTTTCAACCATCCAACCACAACACTACACACAACGATTTCTCCAGTGCAGAAGAGCGCGCACCGCTTTATTGTGTAAATGCTGCGTTGCCAGCTTTCTTTTATTTGCCGCGCAATTCATTATTTTGAAAAATCTAGGTTCAAGTCAGTCACCAATTCAGAATAAAACTGAATCTAAATATCCATTACAATACTTAGATAGGAAAATCTAGCCTGGCTGGAATCATTGCAGCTTGCATCATTACTGGTACTTTGAGTATAAAGTTTTTCGCAAAATGCGATTTGCATCGGCCACGTAATGCGAGACGTTTGAGATTCCACGTGAATATTTAATGTCGATAAACTTTTCAAGAAAGTAAGAAACTAGTATAATACATATATTAGATTAAGTCGAATTACCAATGTTATATTAACATAAAAAACTAAATTTAAGTATAAGCGGAAGCACAATAAGGCAACACATTATGAAGAATTGCAAACAAACTACTACACGTGATGGATTGAAAGAATTACGCCCACAGTTATGCAAATGAGCCAGCTGACTAAAAAGAAACTCTTGCAAGAAAAACCGCTTGCACACCGTTTTACCGATATCAAAGTGTCGTTATCGTGTCGATTTAGAATTTGATTATCGGTAAGCAAATCGATATCGAAATTAGGAGAACCGTACTGAAGTATCTATACCTTACCGTTAAAATCAATTTTAGTTTTCTTCATCCGATGTAACGATTCTGATATCAAAGCGGATACATCGATGATGCTTCTTGGCCCTCATTACACCATATCGTTCTGGTGTCGATTTGAAATTTGAATATCGATAAGGAAACAGATATCGATATCAAGAACTTGTGATACTGAACATTTTTACGGAGTAACCTGCACGCCAACTTTTCGATAAAATCGTTGGCACGTGAGACAGATTGAGAATTCTGTCAGACTAAAATGATTCCAGTTATTAAGTCGGTCATAACTGCTATTAGACTGACACTTCAGCGACCGTTGAACTTCAAATTCAATAGATATTTTAAAGTACAGTTAGATAGTTAGATGCTAGATAGATACATAGGCAGGAAGATAGACAGACAGACAGACAGATAGATAGATAGATAGATAATAAACAGATAGATAGATAGATAGATAGATAGAGATAGATAGACAGATAGACAGATAGATGGATAGATGGACAGATAGATGGATAGATGGGACAGATAGATAGTTAGATAGAAAGAAAAGATAGATGGATAGATAGAAAGAAAAGATAGATAGACACATAGATAGATAGATAGATAGATAGATAGATAGATAGATAGATAGATAGATAGATAGATAGTTAGATAGATAGATAGATATACTGGTGTTCTTTTCTTCTTCTTCTTTTATTGTGTTTGTAAACTGAACTCGATTTGAACTGATTTCCTATTATTATTTGCCCTGTTTTATTTCTTTTTTCTGCTTTTGTTTTGTTTTGTGTTTTTTTTTCCTGTGTTCTCTCTTAACATGTAGTTATGGTCTTTTGTGTTTCCCTATTTTTTCTTTCGTTTTCTTCTCAAATACCTTTTACCCTTTTCACTGTTTGTTTGTTTGCTTTTCCCCATGCAAAATTCAGACCAAATTCAGATATCTGCTTCCCGTTCTTACTCTTGCCGGTTTCAGTATAACTTTCAGCATGCTTCTGCTTCTGGAATTGGCCCACATCCAGTATTTTCAGCATGCTGATATCAGATTCAGTACGATCAAGCATGCGTAGCAGCAGGTCGGACTTCGTCGTTTTTCGTCAATTTTCTTGCATTCAGCAGCAAGAAGCATGTTCAGCATGAAGCAGCATGCGGTTCAGTAGGGACAGGGCATGCTGAATTTTGCATTGGGTTTGTATTTTCATTTTCCTTACCCCGTTCATAACGTGTTTTGTTTTGTATTTGTTTTATCCTTGCCTTTAATTTACGTTTCTACTATTCAAATGTTACTCAACTCCCCATTACGTGTAGAAAACCAGACTCCACTTTGTTATAAATCTTACACATCAGATGAAATACACTGGGCAACGGTCAATCTTGAGTAGGCCCAATAAGAAAGAAAAAGATTGATAGATAGATAGATAGATAGACAGATAGATAGATAGATAGATAGATAGATAGATAGATGGATAGATAGGCAGACAGACAGATAGTTAGATGGACAAACAAAGAGAGACTCACGCCCTGATCGTTCTCAAGTTGGTTAATGTGAAACTAGCTAACATACAAACCTACCTAACCTAACCTAACCTAAACTTTATCAAATTTTTTCTTCAAATTAACCGAATAGGATTTAATCGTGAATCGATAATCTTTTATTAAGGTTTCGCAAAATCAGTGTTAACATTAAACTAGATTTCATTTCCCAAATCTTCGGTTAAGCTGTCTCGCATTAAAACCCTCTTGTACTGAACCGTGAAAGACGTGCTTGAGCTCGTCTTATCTTGTATTCTGCGTTATTTCCCATCTGTCTGTTACAAGAAAGGATCGTTTGTTTGGTTTAAATGGGTTCAAGTTCACATTTTAAAAAAATAACCGTAACCCTATAGCGTTCCCATTTCTCAGCTTGCCCTAGAATATTGAATTATAAAACGGCCTTGACACAAATTGACGAAATCTTCTAGGAGCAGTTTCTGCGCGGGGAAGGGACTGTTTACTTAAAGTGGCGCTGTTGCTGGTTTGTGTCAGAAAAGAAAGAAGCTGTTGATGTTTACCACTTGGGAATATCCCTGATGATGCAAGCCCCAGCCCGAGTGCAGTTGTTTATCGCCAGCGCTGGTTCGCCTACAAAGCTAGACTTTAATGACTGAAATTACACTTAAAGACATTAACTTGATGAACTAATAGATAACGTGTTGATGTAGGGGAGTATTCACAGCAATTTACTGTACGTGACATGGAAACTGGAAGAAATTGTTGAACAAAACTAGCAAGACTATATTATTCGGATGTAAAACAAACGAGAAAGCAACTCGCACTGTCGATATCGCAACTTAAGAAAGTAATTAATGAACTTGACATAAACAGGGCGCCCATAAATATGAATCGGCGTGTACTATGAAACATGTTTCATCTATAGTTGTTGCATAACACGTAGAAAACCGAAACTGCCCGCTGTTATACACGTTTTCATGCGTTGCTAACCCCCCAGCTAGTCTGACCAACAACACACATGAAGAGCTTAACAACAGGATGGTTTTCTCAGTGGGAAATACAGCGCCAGAGCGTTTATATAAAGCTACAGCTCCTTGGTACGACAACTCAAAGTGACTCCGGCGCGCTCTTTGCATAGACGTAGTATTGCATGGTTTCTTTACCGACGTCGACGTCCTGCACGATCACTGCATAGCGGGGGCGAAACAAAATGAACGAAATGAAGGTACTTGTCACAGCAGTAGTAGTTTTCGCTTACTGCGTATGGCACCTCGACGCTTCGGTCAGCCATGTTAAGGTTAGTATCTCGTTTTCAATTCACAAGGTATTTTAGAAATCTGAATGTTTCTATTGCAGTATTGCGAGGATTGTCATGATATTTGCGATATTAATATGAAAGATTAGGAATAATAACAAGTAAAGTTACAGTGTCGATTAAAAAAAACAAGTCTGCTCCATGAAACAGCAAGTGGGAATTTTATTCAGCATATTGCGCAGATGGCAATTTTGTTAAACATAAGTTTATTCAACGGGTTATCCTTTTAAGCGCACACGTAATTTAAAAAGTTGGATTGAAACGGGTTTTTTAAGTACGGGCACAGGAAATCCGTCGTGTACAGCAACGTATTGATTTGTAGTTAAGCTAGTTAGCAGCTAATGTAAATCCTGTTACACTTTCCAGTCTTACATAACTGTCCACAAAGCTGGCCGCCAAAAGATTTCCGTTTCCGTGACAGTGGACGTGGATTCTCAGACCGTCTTCTCACGCCCCGTGTCGGAATCTCGCAGTGTAATAGAAACACTTCACGACTTTAACAAGGTAAATCATTTCTCCTCATTCGTCTCGGATATAAGCAAAGCTTATTAACCTTTTTCAATGTGAAGAATTTTGCTGCGTATCGCTCCGCTGATGATACCAAGTGTTATCTGGAGACCCTAGAAGTCTCATCGCTCAATGACGAGATCGAGCTTCTTGAAAAGTTCAAGGGCGTCTTGATCCGGGAACCGCCAAAAACACTCTTCGTTAACAACTTGACCTTAACCTCGGAAGAAGTAAAGCTTTTTCGTAAATGAATATATGGATTTGCTTTCACATTTGGGATTCTTTTTTTCCCACTTTCAGATCATATCCGTCGGAGGCCAAAGCCTGGACAAGTTTTGCAAGGGCAGGTCAGTTCATCGGCTCGTAGTTCCTGAAACTAAGGATCAGAACGCAGGTAAACCTTTACAGTGTAATCGTACCGAGTTTCTTTTCTTAAATCTTGTTTTCCAAAAATATAAACAAGTTTTTCTCAATGTCTAGGTTCGACCCGATCGAAGAGATCAACTGACTACTATGGATCAAAACCGATACGACGCCGATTCCAAGGAAAGGTTCAAGCTCACGCCTCTCCTAGTGCCGATGGAGTTCCAGGACCGGAAGCTTATGCGATTGCTTCTCACGATGCAGCGGTTGCTAAAGTTGGTAAGCATATGCTGTCTAAAATGTCCATGATTGTCCACTGCCTCTCCGACTTGAGGAAAGATTTCATGAGTTATGAACAGCCCTATAGTCATGACCATGTATTTACGCGATGGAAGAAGTTATAATTGAAGGAAAGAGTGACAAAGTCTAGAACTTAACCGGCCCACGGATTGATTAGACATCACATTTGATATCCACATACGTATTGAAATGCAATATATTCAAACATAAAAAGTAGCGTTAGCTAGTGAAACTCGTAGCACTGATATCGGTTACATAAAAGAAATGTTTCATCTAGGAGGCGGATCAGGTTACGCACAGGCCAACAGTCACGTAACCAGCGAGACAGAATACGAGCATGGGAAGGCTTTCCGCCAGATGTCGGCATCGAGTAGCATGAGCAGCTCAGGCAATTTGATGCGTGGATCTCCTGCGTCATCTATGGGATCAGCTGGAGATTCTCTCGAGAAAGCATCACATTTTGGAAGCTTTCCTAACGTTGGTGGCGGCCACTTCCAAGGTTTCTCCTCGCAAGGATTTTTCTCGTCTCCCTCAAGAACAACCTATGGGACGGGTTCTCTAGGAGGAAACCAAGTTTCCAGTTCGTCTTACTCCTCCTTTTCCAGTGGTTCCCTGGCTGGCCACTCCGGCTTTGACCTTAAAGATCACGAAAATCCATTATCATCTTTCTTCTCTTCCGCTTCCAAAGACTTCAAAGTCTCTGTCCCGAAAGATCCCATACCCCAAGACGCAACCGTTACTCAGACACCTGGATCCCCTTACAAAACCTACCAATGGAAAGTGAAACACCCGAACGGCTACCAGGTTACTCACTGGTACACAGGGCCTCTGGGACCGGACAACAGGCCAGCTTCTATTGAAGGACCTCTTGAGACATCGCCTTTAGATCTGAATGTACCCAACTTGGTAGGAAGTCGAAGAACCATAGCAGGTGGGTTTGCCACTGGAGGAGCCGATCTCCGCACTGTTGGTGTTGGAGTTGGTCAAGGGGATTTCTTTGCTGAGAAGGCACACAAAGATGCAAATTCTCTTATTTCCACCCTGGCTGAACAACATTCAAAACTCTTTGCCGAGCAAACGTCCGATGAGCAGTTAGCGCCAGGACACCGTCGCGTGGCGCCCGTTCAAGTTGCAGAACCAGCACAAGTACGTTACCCCGCAGCGCAGCCAACTACTTCGCCGCTTTGCAGCTCCTGCACCGAGCGAGAATTGCTGGGGCAACGCGTTCAGGTCACCAACCCTGCTGCTGGTTACGCTTCTCGCACTGTAAATGAACATGAACGCCAACAGCCTCCCGTATCTCGACAGCCGAGTGAAGCTCAGTTGCGACAGAGGGAGGAAGAGGAACGGCGCAGACAGTTGCAAATAGAAGAACACCGGCAATATTTGATTCACAAAGAAAGATCGGGACACAACGAGCAGCCACGTGTAAGGCCCGCAACTTCAGAACAAGAACCGGTGCGCTCGGTCCAAGAGCAAGAGGCGCTGTTTCAACAGAGGCAAGAAGAGGAACGGAGCAGACAGTTGCAGATAGAAGAACACCGGCAATATCAAATTCACAAAGAAAGATCGGGACAAAACGAGCAGCCACGTGTAAGGCCCGCAACTTCAGAACAAGAACCGGTGCGTTCGGTTCAAGAGCAAGAGGCGCTATTTCAACAGAGGCAAGAAGAGGAACGGCGCAGACAGTTGCAGATAGAAGAACACCGGCAATATCTACTTCACAAAGAAAGATCGGGACAAAACGAGCAGCCACGTGTAAGGCCCGCAACTTCAGAACAAGAACCGGTGCGCTCGGTTCAAGAGCAAGAGGCACTGTTTCAACAGAGGCAAGAAGATGAACGGCGTCGACAGTTGCAGATGGAAGAGCACCGGCAATATCTCCTTCACCAAGAAAGACTGCGACAAAGCGAACTTGCACGTACCAGGCCCACGAATGTGGCACAAGAAGAGCCTGCGCGCTCGGTCCAGGAGCAACAGGCATTGGTGCAACAGGACGAGGAACGGCGCAGACAGTTGGTGATAGAGGAACACCGGCAATATGTACTTCACAAGGAAAGTCTTGGACAGAACGATTATCCACGTACTAGGCCCACAACTCCTGCACAACAACCAGTGCGTTCAGTCCTAGAGCAACAAACATCGATCCAACAGAGGCAGGAAGAGGAACGCCGCAGACAATTACAGATGGAAGAACACCGGCAATATCTTCTTCACGAAGAAAGACGGCGACAAAACGAGCATACACGTACTGTAGGACAAGAGGAACCAGTCCGCTCGGTCCAAGCCCAAGAGACGCTAGTGCAGCAGACAGCTTACCGTCCAGGACCTGAAGAGCAGCCCTCGAGAACACAAACTCGTCTCCCAGCGCACCAGCCGGAGGACGCCAGAGTTAACGGGCAGACGCAAGTCGTTCAAAGTCAATTCACCCAGTTCCATTCAACTCGCTTGGAAACAGGGAGCGGACACCAAAGTCTTCCCAGTACGGAGGAGCATCCTGGCAGGGCCCAGCCTTCTCAAACACACCTTTCTCAGGAAGCTCACAGGATACACCATGAACAGCAGCAAACGCACAGTACAGAAGATGTCGATCAGCCCTTGCGAGGTGAACCTACACATCAAATGAACTTGAATGATAAAATGCTAATGGGGCAACGAGAGGAGTCACTCAATACAATGTTACACATCATGGAGCCTCGTGTACCAAACGACGAAAGGACTCCTCAACAAGAACAGAGCGTTGTTACTCATGGAGTGCAGTCTCAAGGAGAAATTCAACGTAGACCTGTTTTTGACAGCTCAAAGCCAGCACAAGTTTCTTCGCAAACGGCTTTCGAGGCTCGTGGAGTTCAAGAGAGTAACATACCAGCCTCTGAACAAAGTCACTTTATTTCGCAATCTCACATTTCTAGCACAAGAGAGGGTGTTCAAGTCGGCACTGCTACTGATAACAGTCCTAGAGGACAGATTCGGGTAACTCAGCTGAATGCTGAAGCGTCTACTGGGCGCGTCGAAGACAATGAGGAGCAGCAGCGGCAACGTGTCGAGCAGGAGGCTAGGGAATGGGAGATTCGCCAGATGGAAATTAGACGACAGCAAGAACGAGAACGGGCACTGCAAGATGAAATGCTCCGACAGCAGCGGTGGGAACGAGAACAGGAGCTTTTGCGCAGGCAAGAGGAAGAGCAGCAACACCAGGAAATGCTGAAATTGGAAGAAGAAGAGAAACAACGTAAAGAGCTTCAAAGACAAGAAGAAGAGCGAGAACGCCAGCAGCAAGAACTAGAAAGACAAGAAACATTGAGACAGCAAGAAAATCAACGACGTCTTCAGGAGATGCTCCGTCAGCAAGAACTGAAGCGCCAAGAAGCCGTAAGACAAGAGCAAGAGCGTAAACGCCAGGAAGCTCTAAGGCAGCAAGAGCAAGAGCGTCAACGCCAGGAAGCTTTACGGCAGCAGGAACAAGAGCGTCAACGCCAGGAAGCTTTAAGACAGCAAGAGCAAGAGCGTCAACGCCAGGAAGCTTTAAGGCAACAGGAAAAAGAGCGCCAGCGTCAGGAAGTGCTCCGCCAGCAGGAACTAGAACGGCAGCGTCAAGAACTTTTACGGCAAAAGCAGATCGAGCAGCAGAAACGGGAGCACTTGCAACTGCAACAACTTGAACAGCAGAAGCGAGAAACGCTCCGGCGGCAGCGACAGGAACAGGAATTTCAGCAACAGGAAGAAGAGCGTCTACGACGTGAGCAAGCTTACTTGCAGCAAGTCCAGCAAGCACAAGCTGAACATGTCAACCGAGGTAAACTGATACCTTCGGGCCGTGCTGACATACCCCCAGAGCAAGACCAAGAGGGTCCCAGAATCGTTACGCCAGACACCACACCAGCCCCGAGAAGGCCATCGCCGCGACCCGTTGTGGTTCCGGTCACGACCACCACAACGCCAAATCCAGAAGAAGTCGCTTTAGAAGATGATGAATACGACTTTTCTTCAGAGGACAAAAACGACGAAAATAACGAAAAGCCGTGTAATGGCCAAGGTGGTGACGGAGGATGTGGCTTTCAAATAACCGGTTCGTCCTCTATTGTTTCCCAAGTTCAAGGACCCGTTCTTGTACCAGCAGGACATGATCATCAAGGAACATCATCTGGAAATAGACGTATTATTAAGTACTACCAGAGTTCCCGCACAGTCTCCTCATCAGGAATGGCACCTGGCTCCCTAACCCCCATCAGTGGCCCCATTACCTCATCTTCTTCTCAGTGTAGTTCATACGGTTATACTTGTAAAACTGTGTACGGACCTTACGAAACCAAGAAGATTTGCACTCCGGCACCTCCCAAACCCTGCTGTTCCTCTTGCGCCTGAAAAAAATCACCTGCAAGCTTTTGAAATTTAATCGTTTGCGAACTTAGTTTCTTAATATTAATACAAGGCAGCGTATAGTAACTGTTTTATTAACCGAAGTGAGGTGCTTGAGCAAAATATACATCTTGACAACAGTAAAATCAGTGTTTTTTGAAAGTATAGAAGTGAATTTCGTGGAGACGTGAGCTTACCGTGTCGTTGGATTTTGATTTTTAGACAAGAATGTAAAGAAAAACAGTGAGACTGAAACCTTTAAGAAGTCCTGGTAAACTTTCTAATATTTGCTAAGCATCCGGCAGCGCTCTCTTGTATAGTGTGGTCGTCATGACCGACTAGTTTTAGAAGAATCTGCAAAAAGAAGCAATTTATTACATATTAATTAGTAATTTAGGGAAAAAATAAACATAATAAACAATAGAGACAATTACAGGAATTGCTTTGCTTCCGAGAAGTACAGCACAGTTCGCTTGGTAAAACGAAACTTGGTGCAGAGCTTTCACAGCAGCGCGTTTCAGTTGAAAGTTTTTCGACTTGAGGTATGGTATGAGTGGCTTAACTCCTCCGGCCAGGCCAAACTGCTCTGGATTTCCTGGCCATCTGCAGCACTGGGCAATGGCCTCGGCAACGTTCAGCTGAAGCTGCTGATTTTTCTACGGTTTGAGCAATTTGAGTAACAGTTGTGCTTATTTGCTAGAGCTAGAAGTACCGATTTGACGAGACCTGCCAGCAGAGTTACGACATGATGATCAGAAAGCACCGCTAGAGTTTCATCCTCGACAGCCATTCGAGCCACGGCTGAGGCAGCTGCCGTTACAACTTCCAAGTCGGATGCGCGCAGAAGACTGACAAGAAGCTCAAGTCCTCCGACAAGGCTTCTTGAAACTTCCCCTGCCGACTAGGTTAAACAATCGAATATAAGAAAATGTGTTTGAAATTTAACGTAACTGAGGCTTAGTTGATTCCATGACAGCGTTATTGAATCTACCTAATATGTGATCCCCTACTTGATACCTCTATCGACTGTAAACTTGTTCTCCAGGGTTATATAACAGTTATAGTAGAAAAGTAATCTCTGGGCTGTACGTAATTATAAGTCATCTCTCCCTTACGTGAGAATATTGGGAAAAGGCAGCAATAGCGCAGGCCGCAGCTGCTTGAACAGAGGCTCGAGGATGTTTCAGTAGTGACCATAGCAAACGAGCAGCATCTAGATTCTCTAGCAGCTCTAGCGATTCTCTGTCTGCGGTAAGGTTAGCAACTGTCAAAGCTGCTGCTGCAAGCAGTTCTGGATGGTTTCCTTTTCAGCGAACGTGACAGTTTAGTTGGCACCCCATTTATACGATATGCGAGCCTTGTACCTGAAAGCAGCCATACCAGTCGTGGTACTGCTCCACCTTTATTCAAAGTCTCCAAGCTGACGGCATCTTTTGCCAGCATAGAAAGGGTGCTGACGATTGGTACCATGACCTGGAATGAATAAGGTAGTTGAATATATAAACGCTTTTATGTTACTGAATTTGCTTACGTCTTCGTTTTGGTCGTTCAAGTGAATGATAAGCAGGTTGACAATGCCCAGCTCTCGCAAGCGGTCAGCCGCTTCCGGCAACAAACTGAACTTCCATACTGCAGTGGCTAGCGATTTCAAAAGTGAAGACCGGCTTCCCAAATCATGCTGCCTCAATACGAGAATTAGAACTTCCGCGGCCTTCAGTTTAAGTAAGATCCTCCGATTAGCGGGATCCTCTGCAAACTGTGACGTAGCGTGTTAATTGAAAATTCCGAAACCCTAATCATATTTCTACTTGCATGGGAAATGGCAGATGCGCAGTGAGTTTGGAGTTCTTCATTCTGTGTGGCTAGTTTTAGAAGTCGCACCAGCTCGCTGAGAAACGTCTCGCCTTTAACCGACTGCCGAAAGCATTCCTGCACACGATATGTTTCAGAGCGAAGTGCGATAGGCGAATACCTCGATTACGTTACCTCCTCAGCGCATCTCTCCAGCACTCCAGTCACAGCAATCAGAAGTTCGCAGTTGGCTACAACGTTCGGGATAACCGTGTTTTGGCTGCTCTTGGACCGTTTTCTGCAGTAAGAATGCATGCATTTCAGTGGGCTACGGGCAAAACTATTGAGAGTACTTTATACTAGTACCTGTCGTATATTATCCGTGTTATCTGCCTATAACTATAATATCACTATAACAGCTTAGGTTTACGTATCCAGCGCTAGTAATTTACAAATGTTAGGTGCTACGTTGTTTGTTTAATCAAGACTTTACTGTTTTAGCATCGTTACTTAATTCTGTGTGAGGTCGCCTCGCATTTTTCTCCAGAAGACGATATCAAAGTCCGGATAAGTAATGATATTCCTCCAGCTAAACGAAGAGCTTTCCTGGCTGTCGAACTTAAACACAAAGCCCACAGCGCATTGGCGGCAGCAGTAGCAGCCTCGTGTTTGGCAGGGCAGTGGGCCTTGGACGCGCCAGGTTTTGAGAAGTTCAGCGTGAATTCCACGTCCAGTAGATCGACCTGCACAAGCGTGTAAAACCCAGGGTAAATGAAACTGCTATGCGTCCCAAGTCTCAACTTGATTTCACCAAAAGAGGTACAGCTCCTGCTTTGCATGCCAGTTTCCTCGAACGAGGATCTCGGACGGCATGAGCTAAAGTTCCTGCTGCCAGACATCGAACTTCTTGCTGAGGTTCCGACAGCAGGTTAACCAGACTTGACAAACCCGATTTGGCGACCAGTGAACGCCGAAACCTTTCAGAAGACGAAACGATGCGGCACAGTATCCTCAGAGATGCAATCTATCGCATAAAGAGTAAAATATAACCTGTCATTTTCATCAGGTGGTAGTTAGCACTCCCCGATCTAATAATAGCGAAACTTACTAAAAT
Organism: Leptestheria dahalacensis; assembly: GCA_022114935.1. Taxonomy (NCBI): domain Eukaryota; kingdom Metazoa; phylum Arthropoda; class Branchiopoda; order Diplostraca; family Leptestheriidae; genus Leptestheria; species Leptestheria dahalacensis. The sequence goes on along the minus strand of JAIQCU010000347.1, from coordinate 35,017 downwards.
AGTACATGTCATTAAGTATTCGCAAGGTAACTTAAAAAGGACAACAATTATACATTATAGCGTCCTTTGCATTCGTTAGGCTTCAAGTGGTACCGTATTGAAAATAGCTTGTGACCTTGCATTTGTAGTCGTCGGTATCAAGAACGTTAATCAGGACATCTAGGGCATCCGAATTTTCCAGAGCCACCTGATTACAAGCCGAATTGAGGTCGTGCAAACCTAGTGCACACAGGGCGAGTAGAGTGGCCGTGGGGCTTCCTTGCTGCTCGATGTTGCAGTTCAGGAAAAAGAATCTAAAATCTGCTACTTTGTACACGAAAGCTTCAATACCCTTATGTATTTGACCACGCGAAGCACGTTCCAGTAGTCTGTAGACAACTCTGATTCCGTAATAGAAGGCTTGGGTGGCAAGGGGGACTCTCCTTCCGAGCCGCTGTCCTCTACATCATCACCTGGCGGATCTGCAAGAGATCTACTCGAACCCACTTTCGCAGATATCTTCAAGGATTTCGCATTTTGATACTTTTTATGCACCATGTTACTGAGTTAACCACAGTCGGTGCAAGTCTGCCTCCCTTGTATTGATAAAACATACATCGACGTCTATAGATACATGAAACATTCTCTACGCATGTGCAATCCATATACGTTTCTCCCAATTCGTTTCAGAATAAGGCTAAAAAATTTCCGTACCATTTTAATCTAGTGACCGGAGCAATTCCACTTGGAAAATTCCGGGCCAAGATCAACTAAGTTGACGACATTTTTTATAGTAATAAACTTGCACTGACACGCATATGCTTTGTGGTGTTTGGCGGTGGCCAGCTTGACTCGAACCCTATCAAATTCAGGCATGTTATTACGCAGAAAGAGGTAATCCGTTCCAGGACGCCATTTCAGATGATTGAACTGACCCACTCTGAAATCGCAGTTGTAACAACGAAGACTGTTGCAAACTCTGCAAAGAAGCAAATGAAACAGAAACATACGACAGAATTCCAAAAAAAAGAAACACTGAAAAGTGTGTTTACTTTGGATACTTGGCGGCTTCCTCAGGACTCAGTACTCCGCTCAACAGGACTGGAAAACACTTTTCATTAGTCATTGCATTAGCCGGAGTGACCGCAAGTTCCGCCGCGCTGTGAGTTTTTCGAGGGCTCAGCTTCTGCTGCTGGGTGTTGGTTGACGCCTCCATGCATTCTTCCAAGATTTCCACGATGTCTTGTTCTACTTCTTTGGACCTTCAAAACAAGTCGTCTCACATAAACAGCTTTTCGCCTACATACTACACTAGTTACTTACTACATTAGTTACTACGTATAGTTACTAGGTTACTAGGGTACTTACAGTAAAACTGCTGCTGATTGTGCCTTTGAGATCTGCTTCCTATTGACGGTTATTTTCGTCTTTGCACTAGTGCTTTTCTGCTCCGTTCGCACCTGAGCCGAAGTTAGAAATTTCTCTTCGACTTCACGGAGTAAGTCGTCTATATCGTCGGCCATGCTTTTCTCGTGTTAAGCGAAACAAGTTCTGTATGTAAACCACAAACGCCGGCAACTTGACTAGTGGTAAGGCGATCGACAAGCATTAGATTTCTGAGTCTTCTCTGCACGTAAAATCAATCAGCGGTTATTTACAATTCTGTTTTCCCAACGTTGCCATGGCGCTCAAACAAGTATCGATAACTTGGCTGCCGCGTATTGATCGCAAGTCTTTCCTGACTCTCTATGTCTTAATGCTTAGTGATGTTCAGTTCAAGTGCTGCACACTTATATATTTAATTGCTAGTAGTTTTGGTGCATAAACGTCTACCCTGATCAACTTATTTGTGTGTTTTTTTTTCACTTTAATACATTTGAAAACGGGTTCAGTTTCACATATTTCGTTTTGGTCAACTTCTAGCTACATGATTATATTTCAAATGATTGGCTGTTGCAATGTCTTTTATGTACAAAAATTCTGCTGCGGGACGTGCCTTATAGTAATTAAATATCTTCACGAGTCCAAACAGAGGAGTCGTAATCTCTTGTATATTTGTAACAAAAGCACAAAATGTATTACACAATAAGTTTTGTAAAACTTGGACGGAGAAGTTGCGAAAAGTGCACTAACTGGAGACAAACGTTACGCTTCAAAAGACAGCCTTGGGATTAAAGGTTCCACCAGAGCATCACGGCAAAACTGACGGCGAGCAGCAATGGGTTGAAAACAGCAGTCGTTGAACCGAGCTAGAAAGACGTGTAATACGGTACTGTACGTGTTTCACGGGAAACGCAACTACGACGAAATTACCGTGACAAAGTAGTTGCAACGATCGCCCTGGCAACATTCAGAACATCTCCAATCTAGGTACCAGATACGCACGCAGTACGGCAGTGTTTCGTTCCATGTTCTCTGACACTGATCCTTGGTGGCACACTGTTTTGATATGTAATATTGCTTGTCTGCCGTTGTCGTCCAGTACGGGAAGCCTAGTTGAGAGAACAAACAACATAGCGTTTTCAAACTTCTGTTAGGGATTCATCTTAAATGACATTTAACTTACTGCCCCACGATATTGTCGTTAAGCAATGGTCCTGCTCGGGTTCACACGTCTTTATCGTCTTTAAACATTTCTCTGTGTTCCCGTCCTGGTTCGTACAAACGTAGCACTCGAGGCCACTGGCTGAAACGAGAAACCAGAATGACGTAAACAAAAATACAAATATGGTTTGATTAAAAAATTACTCATTACAATTATAAACTTTTGTACTTCTGAGGGCGTTATATTTAAAAAAAATAAATAGCCAATTTAGTACATTTCAAAACTAGGCTAGTGTTACCCGCCCTGTTGTAAACAACCTGTACAGCGTCCTTCGTTAATTCACTTTTCTACTTAACATAATTCATTCCTATTCTTAAAAATTTTGATCAGTTATCACGCCACATGTAATGACTCACTTACCATACTGAATTATGGCGAGAAAAAGGGCCGCAATCCCTAGTAAATTCATTTTGCAACACTTACAAATTTGAGATTCGATTCAACTTGGGTGAGGAATGTTGAGAGCAGTCAGTTGTCGAAAAACGAAAAAACCACGCCCAGGCAGCGTTGCCATATTTCTCATACAATTCAAACGCTGGTGCAAATAATATTTTTCTTACAGTTTTAAACTAAACAACAGCCGTTGCATTAAAATGTGAAAATTTTGGGTTATCTTAAAACATACTTATAATAAATAATTACACTAATATGAAGGTAAATGGAGATTTAACTAATAGATCAAAGTTAGATGCTTTATGGTATTGGTTGAAAACCATCAGAAACTTGAAATCTGCATTCCGCTTCCATCACATTCTGGTTTAGCAACACAAAATCGTATTTTATTTTTGCATTTCTATGTTTTTAGAGGTACATACCACACCGCACTCCATCCAATCAAAACGCCTCCGTGGCGCCACACTGCTTAAGCTAGACAGCCCATTACGAGAGAGTTTGATACGCAGGAGAGCTAATTATATATTATAATTATTAGATACTATTAGATTATTATCCTAACGCAAACCATAGATCATTTCTCGTATGAAAATAAAATCGACGTCTTTGCAGTGAAATACGCTGGACAGAAGTTACTTTAACGTTGGTTTCCTACTGCGCGATTGTGCAACATACGAATGTTTACATGTCTAACCTGATTGGTGATTTTGGTTCTTCAATAACCATTTGTTCAGTATGCGCAAAGCAGCTTGCTCGAGATGTATAAGCAATACCGAAAGCCGTATACTTTCGTTAGATTCTGATCGTCATTAGTTCTGCCGAAAAGCATGCAGATTCTAGCTTATGCTAGATCTAGAAATATACTATGTTTTCGTACCATTATCATCATATCTGATACTAATATCTAACATCGTGAATCGATGCTTGTAGCACGGTAGTTGTAATCAGTGTGCACATAGACTGAAATGTTACCTTAACCGGAGAGTTTGCTCTTGTAGATAGATGCTGAATCAATCAATCAATCAATCAATCAGTCAATCAAGAATGAATGAATGAATGAATGAATGAATGAATCGGATGAGCTGCGGATTCATTGGTTCCAGGGAGACTTACAAACCAACTATAAAGAATCGTCTAATCAAAGTAGCCATGGTGCCTTGGCTGGTTCGCTAACTAATCACCATAAGAAATTTAACTATTTCTTTCGGTTGCATAAGTCTACGATTAGATCCATTACCTTGTGATTCGTACGTAGCCTAGCAACAATCATTAAGACGTTTTCAAGCTTGCAAACGCGCTAACGGTTTCATATTTGTCTCTAAAATTAATAACAGTCATCAGGAACTGATGAAGACTGTTATATTCTTTAAGACACATATTAACCGAGAAATATTGCCCACAACAGTCGAGCTAATGTTTGGATATTGATTGGTCATTTTTACGGCTGTATATTTACCGCCTGTCGCAATTATTAACGTTCAAGTGCTTAGCGTTTCTGATATCTTGATTTCTAAGTATTAGCATTTCTATCTGATAAACAATGGAAGTTAAATGATCATAATGGTACGAGCGAAAGCGAAGCCCCCTTGAAATCCCCCTTTGTAAATCGAGCTGACGATGTTTGAGTTCTTGAGTTTACCTAGTTTGCGTAGATGAATACGATGCCTGGGTAGTAAAGGTTTCGTTTTCTTTGGTCCAAATAGATAGAGATAGATAGTTAGATAAATTGATAGATAGATAGATAGATACATAGACACATAAATTGATTGACAGATAGATAGTTAGATAGATAGCTAGATAGACAGATAGACAGATAGATAGATAGATAGATATATAGATTAATACAGAGAGACAGACAGATAGAAAGATAGATAGATAGATATTTGGATAGATAGATAGATAGACAGATAGATAGATAGATAAATGGATGGATGGATGGATAGATAGTTTCTTTTGCGCAGTCAGCCATCACAGAAACTGTTCGATTCTTGTTAATTGTCAGAGTTATTAATATTATGTTCATTATGTTTAGTATTAGCTCAAGTCCGTGGTCAAAGTCAAACTGTGACGGTTTAACATCCAACTGGAGTCTTAAGGCAACTCACGGTATGTTTCGTTTCTTCACAACGAATAAACAGTTTGCCATAACTCACCGCTCGTCCAAACAGTTTTATTTAAATCTTTGCTGCACATACTACAATGCCGGTTATGACTAAAGCAGTAAGTTAGCGTATTCTGTATTAAGAGACCACGGTTTCATTAAAACTGCAAGGTGCGTTGAACGTATGACATTTTCAAATATGAAACTTAGCGAATTGGGAGAATAGACACAGATAGTTTGGAATGTAGTTGAGAAAAGAACCGAGCAGAAATAGATGAGGTACCTGTAGAAACTAAGCGGCGGTACGCTTCCAACACGAGTGTAACTTGACAAACAGTACAAGATGCACAGATGAAGCCTCAGGACAAAGTCTAAACCAGTATGATGCGTAAAGTTTGGTTAACGTCAAAATGTCAAACGCGATTCTTCTTAAAGATACTGAAATTGAAGCGTAGAATCGAGTTTGAGCACAAACACCGCAGTCTGTTTAACGCGATCCATATGTTGAATTTCGGGTAAAAACATTTACTTCCAGCACAATATGTAATCGCACGGCGGGAAAAATCGCCTCACAATAGAGCAAGATTACCGAGTAAATTTCATCAAATTCTCCCTGAGCTTTTTCCTAATAGTATCAACGACGGCAAGGTGAGATTGGTTGTAGCGTCTTGTGCTCAAGAGAGGCCCCTTTCTTGAGATCGTTATAGAAGTTGCCTGGAGAGACGAAACCTGCCACTTGCATAGCTACCGTGTTACAGGTAAGACGCCGCTTTGCTTTGTTAACACTTGAGCGTATTTCTTGGCTATACATTTATTCCACGTTAAGTTCAATTCAGAAAAGAATACTGTACAACCGATTCAACAAGTAGGAAACAGGTTTACTGTCACACTGTTGTTGCCAATATTATGATACTAATGTTATTCACTGATACTCGTTATGGGATTCAGTTAACGTGTCAGTTTGTCATATTACATATGATGCTTATTAACGGTAATTCACCAAGAAGTACAGCTGACAATTACGATTATTACTGACTCCGTGTTAGTCGAATTTTTTTGCAAGATTATTGCTTACAATTCGTTAGTTACCTTGATTAGATTAATTACCAAATTCATTAGTTATTGATTACTGTTATTAGGCATTAAACGCGTATCAATATATCAAAGCGTTTGCATGCTGTACGCTACACGCTATAGTATCAAGACGATGAGTTTACCGCGTTGGTGCTTCCTAGCTACGCGACACCCCGTAATTGAAAGAAGCCTACTGTAATTACGTGCTTGGCCCCACGCTATTTGGATGAATCAACCAAGGAACTTTGTTATTAGCCTCGTGACTCACAGTGTGCAAAGGGCGTTCGATCTGGGCTAAGTGGGGTAGCTGCCCAGGGCCTAGGTCGAGCTCGGGGCCCACTTTTGCTGGCCGAGGGGCCCAGAAAGGCCTCTAACTGGGCCTTCAACCTCCAAGAATCATGGGGTTTCGCCCAGGGCCCCAAAGTCCCTCGGCAAGCCACTGCATACTTACTGCAATTATATTACGAGTCCAACATTATCCAACGGAGTAAAAGCTGTATACTTTAAACAGAATAACAGAATGGGGATATTGATTCCGGTCTCGTTGTTATTGCAAGACGGTCGTCTGCTATACTTTGATGAACTCATTTCATTACCTTGCATATTAAAGAATCTTTAACTTCCAAGTTATGATCTCTTCTACGCTTGCCGCGTCGAATTCTCACCGGGATTCACCTAGCGATGCAGCACAAATCATGGTCGACTGCTCACGTCACTGTCAGCGGCAGACGACGAGTGACGAGAATGTAACCGTAAGTTTATACTGATTACAACTTTTACCAACAAGTAGCAATGTTATAGGGAAACGCATGTTTCTATATAACGGTTACCAAGAGTACCCCATGTTGCCATGACCTCTGCATTCAAGTGTGCAGATTGTTTCAAAATCAAGGCACAGCATGGGCAAAAAATCTTGCAAGTTTATAGCATTCTCTCTTTTAACAGTTCTAGACGAGCAGCAAAGATATAAGAAAGTTACGCTAGCAGTCGTAAACGTGACTTAGATTTTTAGTGATTTGCAGCCTTTAGATCGGCCAAGACCAAATTCCGGAATGTAAACAGACGCAACTTGCTGTACCCTTTCATTCAAGAACGGGCTGTACTACAATCTGTTTACCATATTGCTTAATCTTTTCTATTTTTTTACAGCTTAAACGCAAAATGCAATTTAACTTTGGCTACGGCTACGAACCCAATAACATGTTGCGATATTAAGGCCGAGAGCAAAAGGTTCTCGTCTAACGCTGTGTTTTACCTTTTCTTTTTAACCTGTCACGTACAGTCTTGGATAGGGAAAAAAAGCTTTCTTCTGCAGCAAGTCGATTTAAGCTTGCTTTATTCCTTTAAGTTTATATGGGATGAGACCATCTTCTGGGACACCTGGCTTCTAGGGGTGTTTCCAAACCACAACCGGCGAACCTCATCCGTATGTTGCCTGGAGGTTCCTGTCGTGGTTCGCCGGTTGGGTGGCTCTAGTTGGCATCTACTGATCTAGTTGCTGTGTTAGTTATAAGCCTTTGTTGAACAGGCTTGCTTCCCCATCGTTTTCTAAGAGGTCTTTTCTTTAACAAGACAACTATCGATCGGTCACAGGCCTGTAATTAAATTTTGCAGCTTTTATATCTTCACTGTTATATCATGGCTGCCATTTAATCGGTTACGGCACGCGTATTCACTGAACAGATAACGAGCACGATACCTCGTGACACGGAAACAAAGTCCGGGAGAATACCAGACATTGTTTGCTCTGTTTTCTTTCTTGGCATCCCCGAATATAAATTCCCCAATCGCAGACCCCAATTAGAAAAATACTGTGATAAACGTCGAAAAAATCACAATATATTACAATCAATAATAATTAAGGGATAAAACTATCTCCTGGAATCCTGGGTTTCAAGGGTGTTTCCAAACTACAATCAGAGAACCTTACCCTCGACAGGGGACCGAAGGGTATGGGGGTGTTATGCTTGCGGTTTCTATTGTGGTTCGCCGGTTTCAGTTTGGAAACACCCTTGGAAGCCAGGCTTCCAGAAGATAGTCTCATGCATATGACGATGCTTACCTTGTACGAAGTGTTGCAAGTTCATTACACATTTTCTTGATATATCCTACTACTATATACTACTACTACTAGAGAACTAGCAGATTCCTACAAAAAATAGCCTTCCGTTTTCGATTCTCCTGCATATATCATGGGAACGCAGCAACTTTATGTGTTTACGGCGCGTGGAATGCTGGTGCTTTAAAAAAAATGATAGAATTTCCTGCAGTGAAACAGACTGGTTCAATTTTGCAGATTAACAACTATCTCTTTCATACAGTTTGTCTCAGTTTTTGATTCGTCTCAGAGAATTTTTTTTTATTGGGCTAGAACTTAAACGATCCGCTTATTTAACCCGAGCTGCGCGGTAACGACAGCAACGAGGAGGCTCACGAAATTTAATACGTCTTCATTTCCAGCAATACCTCATTAGGTGAATGTATCTGAAACGCAAATCTTTTATCAGCATTCTTTTGAAGAAAAAAGGAATCTTGCTACGAAAGTTGAACAACGTGCAGGTCGCTAGATTATTAGCAAAGGACACAGGACCCCAAAAGTTTTTTCCACATGAGAAACAGATATACAGATGAAGCCTAATTAGTGCTGCTGGTGTACGTTACGGACATTCCCTAAGATAATCCAGTCCCAACTTGAGATAAGCTCCGAAGGACGTATAGGGACGCCATAGGGAAGTGGCTGGTTTTTCTGTAACTAGCGAGATATTGATTAGGATTGAAGGTTTATGTCGTAAATACACATATAACATGTGTAAACAACACGATACATCAAATGACCATAATGATACATGAACATATGCGATTCATGATAAACCATTGACAACTGACAGATGATTTTGTACGGTCTCGCAATTTGGTTAGAAATCCTGTTCAAGTACTGAATCTCGCTCAGCTGCTCAAACTAACCTTTGCTATGATACTAAAGGAGGTAAGAAGTAACGCGCCTTTTACGTGGCTTCCTTCGTGCTTCAATCAAGCTATCAGCTTTCTGCAAGACTTCAAGAGTAGCACAAGTGGTTTCCATGGCGGCTTTCAGAGAAAATCGTCCAGAAGACATGCTATTGATTTAGCCTCTGCCACTGAGGAGTTTAACGGGATCATCAAGGTAAAAAATAATAAGAAGAAATGAACAAGTTCGCTATGCGAATAAGAATTACAGATGAGAAATATAAACCATAGTAAGTGACAGTTGTGTTAACCCTGACACCTTCTGTAGTCTACGTTGTACAAAATATGTCAAAAGACGTTTCGCAGTTTAGAACATCGGATTCATAATCCTTTCGCAATACGACTTCAGGCACTGCAGACTGGGAAAACGGTAGATTTAGAGGATCTGGCGAACAAGCACAAGGCACTTTTAAGATTGACCGATCATAAAGGCTGGACTTTAGTTCATTATGCTGCTTCCGAAGACCAAGCTGATCTTCTGCAGCTGCTTATTAATCTTGGTGCAGGTAAGAAGAATCTTAATACGTGCTTGAAGAAATGATTCAACATAACAGAATCTTTTGTCTCAGACATCAACACCTTGGACCACGAAGGTAACACACCTTTACACCAAGCTGTTGAGCACGAAGCATTGCAATGCATCGATTTACTTATACTGAGGTGGTTAAGGTTAAACTTTCTGAAGATGACCAAAGTGTATAACAGTTTTGTACGAGCAGTGGAGCTTGCACTGGAATTCTTAACAACGCGCAAATGGCACCCATCCATCTAGCAACCCAGTTAAACAAGGCTAAGATTCTCGAACGTCTTGTATCGCACCGACGTGAAATCGACATAATGCAGCCTGGAGAACATGGCAGGACTCCTCTGCATATTGCGGCTATACACGATTCGTCCGAGTGTGCCAGAGTTCTGGTAACCAATCAGTAGTGAACACTTGGGCTACTTCCATCATCAAGGCTTCTTGTAATATAGCTCAATGAACTCCCAGCTTCCCCGGGTAAGTCATGTGAAAACGGCTACTACCCAATGCATGAAGCCGCACGACATGGATCTTGCAATACTATGGTGGTATTCCTCGAATGGAGTGAGTCAGTGGGACGCAACAAGAATCAAATGATGACCTCTCATGATGCTGAAGGAAGCGTCCCTATACACTCTGCTGTTCACAGCGGTAGTAAGAAGGTATGAACGTATTGCCGTTATGGTTAGGCTTTGGAAATTAACATAGCAATTCAGTTATATTCACACAGACCTTATGAACAAACTTTTACTGAACGGACACCACAAATCCCTAATGATGGTCAGTAAGGTTACATGGTAAATGTTGGTTTAACTGACCAGCAGTGAACATTGAAGGCTCTAAGTTTTCCACGACGCAAGTTACGATAAAGGCTTAGAACGGTTATGAAACTACGTATAGAAAAATAATGAAAGAAGATTCGTTGCTGAAATCAAAACCAATTCTGATATCTCAAGTTTTAACCACGTCACCATTTCAACTACGTTTCGGTGCATACAAGTGCCGAGTAATAGCACAAGGAAGATCTTCCAAGGGTGAAATAGAGCGGTGGCACAATGTGCTCAATGCCGAGGACGAGGTCAACGAGAACGACTAAGACCGTTCCGTTCTGAAATGAAAAAGCAAGCAATTTCGCTTGGCAAGGGATCACTCAACCTTTCATATCATCCTTTAAAAACCATCCTTCAATACTTCAGTATGAACTGATGAAAAACAACTAGCTACGAGTAAAGGATCAACTAGATAAATCAATAAGACGTATTTTGAACTGAATCTTCGTATTCAGAACATCATTCTCAGTTTTTCAGGAACTTAATCAGTTCTCACAATAATGGGAGGGTAAACTAATAGATAAAGTATATACCGCAGAATACAAAAGTGAAGAGTACCGCGTGAGAGTTTGAGCTATGCTGGGGAGTGTCAAAGATCAGCAGTGGTATCATCAGTAGAAGTATCTACCGTGTTGAAACCGAGACTGAGGGTATGATGATCATGTTTCCAGCCTTCAATGTGTTCCAGTCAGCGAATGGGAGTATGATGATATCCTTTACAGTATCTACTGTGATTCAAACTGCGATCCGCACAACGATGACAAACGAACTTTCTTTTCTGCTTTGCAGTTGGGAAAAGTTTCTATAGATATCACGGGACTGATCGGTGGGTCTGCCTTACTGCCTTATAAACCTTGTAGGGATCTGCATCTCTGACATAAAAAGAATAGTGCATTAATGCCCATTTGCATTCTGCAGTTGCTCTGGGTAGTGTTGTAGTATTCTGTTGTAGTGTAGTGCAGTGTTGCTGTGCTTTAGCTAGTAACATCATTCTTCTTAGGCCGTTGAATTATGCCTCAAGTCTGGGGCCAAGATTTCGGCTCAGCAGTATGACCTATCAACACCAGTCCACTTGGCTGCCGCACAGGGTACACTCGAGCTTCTTCAGATCATGTTTGACATGCAACCGGAAGAGGTGGCGATTTGTTTAGCGATACAGGATGGGCAGAAGATGACACCTCTTCATTGCGCAGCAATGTTCGACCACGACGCCGTGGTACATTACTTAGTGCAAAAGGTAAGAAGCAGTGGCGCAGGTAATGAAATTCGAGAATGAAGATTGTATCAACACCATCTACCAAAGCAGCAACGTTAGAACCTACTGCTCGAAGAAATTAGTCTTACCTGACTAGGACACTAGTTCAGATGTATAGATACTTCTTTCTGCATGAAAATGACTAAGTTAAGTAATTTTAGAGATCCTTTTGAGTCCCTTTCTCAGGACTGGACAGACTTGGGTTAGACTTAGGTAGACAGCGTAGGTTTAAAAATCTACTTCTTCAGTACCTTTTGTCATACATAAAAGCACTTTAAGTATTACTGAAAACTCTTCCTAAACTCAAGGGAGCCGACATAGAGGCTCGTGACTGTGAAAGCCGTACATCACTTTTACTGGCAACATCTCGATCGGCGTGGAAAACCGCACGCGTTCTAATCAGACTTGGCGCTGCACCTGATGTACAAGACGCAAATGACCGAAACATCCTTCACCTTACTGTTATGAACAAAGGGAGAATAAGTGACGTCCACGAAGCCTTGACAGAGGCAAGTATTACTTTGCTCGAGTATCACGCAACTTGAGAGATTCGTTTGAATGTTTCAGAAGTTGAAGCTGCTTTTGAATAAGAGAGATTCAGACGGGTGTAGCCCACTGCATTACGCCAGTCTACATGGCTACGTTCATAGTACGAAAGAACTTCTCTCCTTGGGCGCTGACATATCGGTTAAGAATATCGAGAACAAGAATCCCCTCCATCTGGCTGCAAAGTATTATAATTAACACGTATCCTGAAAATTCTGTGCACGAATTAAATTTTTAGGTACGGGCGTTACCACACAGTGCGTCTCTTGCTTAACTCCGACCAAAGTGCTGCCGTTATAAACGAAAGTGATGGCAACGGGCTTACTCCATTGCATATAGCCTCACAGAACGGTAGGTTATAGACCAGCGTACAAAATGTGCATCTGACTATTCATTTCTTTGTAGGCCATAATCGAGTTGTCCAGTTTTTGGTCAACAGAGGTGCGCTACTGCATCGCGACTATCTGGGGCGAACACCATTGCACTTGGCTGCGATTGCTGGTCATACGGAAACCTTGCAACTGCTTCTGTCGATTCATTCTCATCTCTTGGACCAGCAAGACAAAGACGGAGTATAGCATTGATAAACAAAGCGGGCATACGTATCGTCAAGTAAACATTTGTTTTATATTGACAAGAATACTTCTCTTCACCTCGCGACGATTGAAAACAAGCCTGCCGTGATTAATCTATTGCTCTCAATGGATTGCAAGCTGATACCAAACAACAAGTCTCTTCAACCAATCGACTACGCAATCTTTTATCGGAATCACGCAGCTGCTTTAGCGCTGGTCACCCACGAGAGAAGGTACTGGTAGAAGAAACTGCCGCTACCGTTCAGGAGGTTTTTTTAACTTGGTTGCAGGGGAGACGAGATAATGCTGCAGCGTTCTGAACGTACACCTTGCGTGATGATTGCTTTAGTCAACGGATTACCGGACGTTGCAGAAGCTGTAATGGACAGGTGTATCGTTAAAGCCAACTGCAAATCAGACTCTAAATCATTCTACGTAAGATCGACATTACCTTTATGAAGCAGAATACATTTCAAACATTGGCATTTGCAGGTCAAGTATTCGTTCCGTTACCTTCAGATGCCCATAGAAAGGCTAGACATGTATCGTAAACTACACAACAATCCCAACTGGAAACCGGAACCTCTATCCACGATGAATGTAAAGGAAGTAAACCACACGTTATTAAGATGAAACTGTAGGGATATTGATAATACCTAGGCTATGGTGCATCACGGGAGAGTTGAGCTTCTTTCGCATCCTCTGTGTCAGAAGTACCTCGAATTCAAATGGCGTTCCTATGGAATGTATTTTCACTTGGCAGACTTGCTCCTGTACATCGTGTTCCTTAGTTGCGTTACCATCTTTTCGTCCGGAATTGTTACCGCTTATTTACGCGGAAACACTACAACTGATGGTAAACCTGGTGGCAAACTTGGCAACCACGAAAATGAGGTAAAACTCTGCTTTCTTATGGAACACTTACTTCCAATTCAATATTTACTGTTATGAATATCGTAATCATGGGAAATCTGGTGGATAGAGAAGAGGAATCCTAACTTGTGTGAAGTTATTGAATAATCGGTGCCGTTGCTTAAACTTGAAGTGAACTTAACCAAGCAGAGACGTAACTTGTTAAAGGTTGCAAGGAAGTCGAACAAGCAGTTACTCTGGCGGCAGTTAGGATGTTACATGTTACATAGTTACATAACCATATTTTAGCAAGGAAACGCTACAGTTGTGCAGTGCGAAAGTGAATATCCATACTAACGAGTTACTTTTGTAGTGTCGATTACCTGAAATGTATGTTACCTGTATCGAATATGCTCGCTCTGTCACGCTAGTATTTACCTTTTGTTGAATGCTCTTCTAGTTCCTAACTTTCGTCTGCGAACCTTTAATTCTGGCATACACAAGTGTCAGTGCTGTGAGAGAATTCTGCCACATCGTACATCAACGATACCGTTACTTCTGCGACATATCCAACATCGTTGCATGGATACTTTACATAACTACAGCTATTATGGTAGTTCCCTCACTTCATGGAAATTACGAGCCGCTAAGTTTCTCTTGCGCCGCTTATGCCACCTTCCTCTGTTGGTTCAACCTACTCATATACTTGCAAAGGTAGGTTTCACCTTGGACTACATCCGTGGAACGTTTTTAATAACAGAGAGGTTAATAGGTTTGACCATGTTGGAATCTACGTGGTGATGTTCCTGGAAATCCTTAAGACACTGCTGAAAGTCCTGCTTGTTTTCTCCATACTAATCATAGCTTTCGGGATGGCCTTCTATATCCTGTTATCCAGAGAAGTAAAGCTAATGTTTTTCTTTCAAGTTGAGTTCCATTACAGTGTCAACCTGCGCAGGATAACCAGGTGGGTTTTATCCATCTCCCCATCGCTTTCTTGCGCACGTTTTCCATGATGCTGGGAGAAATCGACTTTTTGGGGACTTTCGTTCGCCCGTTCTACCAGCCAACGCATCAAACTCATAGCCTGCCGCACACAACTTTCCTCATGCTCTCTTTGTTCATGATTCTTATGCCAATACTACTCATGAATCTGCTGATCGGCTTGGCTGTTGGGGATATTGAATCAGTTCGCAGGAACGCGCAGTTAAAGCGTTTAGCCATGCAGGTAATGATTAACTACATATTATGAATGTATAGTATGGTTAGTTTTCCAGTTGGTTTGATCGCTCCTGTTTCAATAATAATTTTTTTTTCCAGGTAGAATTACACACTGATTTAGAACGGCGATTACCCCAATTCATGCTGGATCGGGTTGATAGAACGGATTTAGTTGAGTACCCTAACAGCCCAGCCGAAAAAACGGGCTGGTTATGGTTTATCACTAACTGCTTTCTGCAAAGCTCCTTCCAAACAGACTTGCGCGACCAGACTGGAAAAGTTTCCAGTACTCAGTTCCACCCAACGTCGGCTAGAGATCCGAGGCAAACACTGCATACGAAGTGTTTGAGCAGGGCAGAACAGCTTTTGAATCATGGGTTGACGGAACAAGGCAGGATGCTGCTGGAGCTGAAAAAGGCATTATACTCTCAGCAACATGTTCTCGCACAAATTGCTGGAGTAAGAACTGTTCAGTGTCATACTCTGCTTCGTTTTGTATACCAACCCAGTAAATTGTTCTGTTTTAGAAACTGGACGTGAAACTCGGCGATGACCTGGACGAAGGACTCGAGCAAGAAGATTTGCTACCGGTGGGCACGGAACGCATTCGTTTGAGATCGTTTGGATACGGCAGAATGAGTCTCGATCGTTCCTAATACAGATGACTTGACCATTCCTTTGTTTCATACCCATATGGTAACTGTAGCTATAACTGTGTTGAGTTCCCTTACATATCTTAACTTTGCATGCTTTATTTGGCGTTCACACCTTTCGTGTTTAACTGTTTCCAAATGTTCTGTTCCTAACAGTTCGAAAGCACTCATCAAGTTGGGAATTCATGTCTCAACCAACGCATGAGACATAAATTTACACATTGATCTATTTAACCCTGAACTTACATGTTTTTCGATAGGACGTTTGCTGTCTCAGTCGTTGTGTCGCTCTTATGTTGTTATGCGTTCTTCTTCAGTACTTCCAGCTTTGGCGTTTATTGTCTTTTCAATACCGTAGCGCTTATTTAGTTGCCGTAAACTACAATACACGTTGATGTAAAACTTGTATTGAATGTCTTAGAACATGGAGGGAAAACACTTTTGATTGATGGTTCTTTCACCAAACATTTAATCCAGAAATATTATGTTTACGTCGGAGGCTTCAGCACCAGCGTTCGCATTTGGAAGCTGTTCTGGCTGGGCAGCGTTGTTCAGTGAGGATTCGATAGGATCAACCTTCAACATCAACAAAATCTGTACCGTGAATAGTAAGCTTCAACTTAAGTTTAACTACTTACTTTTGCTCTTTTTGGCGCAGATTCTACCTTCTGGAACTCGGCGTCGAAGACGGCTCTCAATCGAGTCAGCTCTTCAGTTCCTCGTTGATATTCCTGTTGTTTCGCCTCAAAAAATGCCCTGGTTTTGCTAATCCCGCAGCGTGAATGCTTGCCACTTCCACTCACTGTAGCATAGGCGCTAAAACCGCTGGAAACTGGGGCTCCGTTGATAAAGCTGGCCAAGCTACGAGCTTCGTGGATTCCCTTGAAGCCGCCGTGTTGGTACACCTGCTGCGGGCTACGGAAAAAGGACTCCAGGGCTTTGTATTCTATCGGTAAGATGGCCTTTTCCATACGCCAGTTGAAGACGAGCGGGCGTCGCGACTCCAGTTGCTTTATGCGCACGGTTACAAGACCCTCAAGCGCAAATTTTGCGTGAGGCAACTTGGCAAAGATCTTGTACAGTTGTTCTGTGTGGTTTAGCAGAGTCTGGAACAACTTCACTTTGTTGTTGCCTGACTGGAGCTGGTTAAGAAAGTCGATAATAAAGGGGTGATGTCCAAACCAAAGGACTGTTTTGGCAAAAGTAAAGACATCAGCTTTGTCTTCTTCAGTGAATCCTCTCTGCAGCCTAGCCTCTGCAAACTTCTTGACGAATTCAGTAAGCTGGGGTTCCTGCGGTTGAACACTGCCATTGTCGTGCTTTGTACAGATCGCATTGAGCATTTTGCAGACGCTGGAATTATCCAGGTCGCCCATTCTAGAGAAGAAGAAAGCAAAGCCCACGTCTCTAGGGCTCTGGCTGTTTAGAACGACGTCCAAGATTCGTACGCACGAATCGTTCAAGAATTCCGACGAGCAATGACGGAGCAGCCCTAATGCAGTTTCGTTGATACGGGCTACTTTGTCGTGGTCAGGTAAATGTCCTGGTCGATTCAAGTGTCGCCAGGAGAACTGGAAAGTTCTGTGCTGCTTTGCGGATGCAGTCGAGAAACATTTCGAAACAACGGGGCTGCTCCTGTGAACAAACGTTACGTAGGAAAGTTCCAACACAAGCAGCATCCTTGTTCTCGAGCAGCTTGAGGAGAAGATTTTCAACGAATTCTTGAATAAAGCCCATTGCTGAAGTGGTAGCATCTTCGTCCGTTAGCTCAGCGACTAAGCGAAGCTCCAGATCCAGTATTTGGACGAGGACTGGGAAAGAGAGTTCTTTGAACTTGAGGAGTAGAACGGACCCTGCTGCAGACAAACATCCATTTATCTTGAAGGCTAGTTTAATCAGCTGCTGGAAATGTCCCTCAAGAAAACGGGCCTCGCACATCGGAATGAAACTCAAGATGCGTTGAGCAAGTTCCAATGCTGCGTCATGGTTCAACGAATCCAGTAGGAAGCAAAGTTCAACAAAACTTGGAAACTGGGATTGGAAGTTTTCTCCCACGACCATCCGCATAACTGGTTCCTTCAAAACTTCCCAGCTGAACGCTTCGACGGCAGAGACGATGGCCTGCACCGAGTTCGGGTCGCTCAATTCTTCGCACACGTTCTCGAAAGTGGGTGGATACCAGACTTTTTCACTGCGTCTGAGTTTTGGATGACCTGCACAATTGAGCAAGGTAATGACAAGATCCTGGGCCTTTAAATCCACAGCTAGTTTTAGCAATCGGGTGAAAATGAAAATCTCCCCGGGCCATTGATTACCCCACCGATGAAATGTTCGTCCCCCGTAAACTGAAGACTTTCCAGGATTTCTCTCCAAGTAGCCAACGATATGCTTGAGAATTTTTAAGGTGTCGGTCGATCGTTTCGCGTGTTTACGCTGCAAAATACCCACCAAACCTTCCAGGTTGAAACTGCACTTCATTTCTAGGCTGAGATGGCGAGGCCAAATGACCAGGACGGCGGCGTGGTACCAGTAGTCAAGTGTAGGAGCAGCGTTTCCCGTGTAATCTTCATAGCTCTCTTCATCCGGTTCAGCATCTTCGAAAGGGTCGTCCGGTGGAAGGAATTCTTGATAGTCGCTGAATTTCATGCAACCCATGGAAACAACGGAACCGTCAAGGGAAACCCAGTGCTTCAGTTTGGTAGAGGTAGCATCAACGTGGTCCATGTAATGCGATCTGGACCCTGGCGCCCTTTCACCACGAAAGTATGAATCGCATGAATCAGCCTGTCCCGACTCGTGCCTAGTCAGGATTGCCAGGTGAAGTTCAAGAAGCGGATGGCCATCTTCATCGCAGGCGGAGCGAAGCAGTTCAGCAATGACCAAATCGCGTCCTTTCAAGTTGGTAAAGGACAAATTTGTCTCCGTGTACTTGTGTTCGAGAACAATTATCAACTTGGGACAGCAACCAACCAAGTCATCCTCTCTAGTCCACGGTTTCAATGCAGCTTGAACTGAAGGTAGAGCCTGCGACAAGTAGGTCAAGTCGGTAGGAGCAAGCGAGAGGAACCCAGACGATCCGGCTTCTGCTCGGATGAGATTATAAACGAGACACAGTCTGTAGCCGGACAGGACACTTTTCAATTCATGCTCGCAATCAGCATAGAACGCCGTGTGGTAAAAATTCTCGGAGCTCTTCTCTGCAAACTGGAATACTTCCCTCTGATCTTGATGCCAAACCAGGAATTCCCCTCCAGTGTGGCCCCTCTGAACTGGACACTGAACCACCAAAGTGCCAAACATGCCAGGTTCTTTCTCGGTGTCCCTGTGCCTTAAAAAATGACCGCCAACTTCATAGAGAATCAGCTTGTAAAGTGAAGCCTTGATGCTGATTATCTCCCTTTTGACACCCAAAGACTCGGCAGCAGCAATGCCTACTTCCTGAATGAAATCATTGAACTCTTTGGGCAACTGTAGTTTGCTTCCGTCAACCTGCCATGCCCTCCTGATAAACACGTCGACAACTGTCTCTTTCCCCCTGCCGTATGGAGCCTGTTCGCAGATATCCCGCAGCCTGATTGCATCTTCATCGCATAGAGGCAGGGGAAACGCCTGGTGGCCTTCAAGATGAATCGCGGGGAGATTAATCTTTAGCTGCCCACCTGTCGCAAACTTTCCTTGGGGTTGAATGCCTTGTAGCACAGACTGAAGTTCATCACGGCAGCAGCGGGTTAACTCGTCCACCTCACCAATGACCGAGCTAGTTGTCTCAGAATCTTCGTTCTCTTCAGACAAGTAGGATTCGCACGAGGACATCTTACTTAACCTGAAACGACAGGATCAACAAGCCGTTTGCTGAATTAAACAACTTTGTAACGTGATAGCCCACTCAAAGATAAAAACGTAGACTATAATTTTACTTCTATTTGTACTGCAGAAAGCTAACAAATTAACAGATACACACTGCAATGCAGCAATTGCTTTATGTTTAATTTATTAATTAAGTCACGTATACATTTAGTAACAAGCCAACTTACGTGGATTGAGGCTTAAACGATTGCACATTACAGAAAGTTTTGCCTTTGAAGACCCAGGAATCTGTAAAAGGCGACCGGCCGTCTCGATCTCGATGTACAAATAAGAAGCTTGTTGCTGATTGGCTCCGAACTGTCACGTGGTATTGCCGAGGATCATTTTGGCGCTAGTTTGAGCGACACCTAGCGACCGACACTGAAAACTATACGAAGAGTGCTATTTTTATTTGGGTCTTCATTCCCAAGACATGGAAAAAATTATGTATCTCAACAGCATGATATTTTTTTTATTTACCAAAAACGTAATATAAACAAGTATACACAATTCAGCTCTATACTGCGCTCGCTGTTATTCCTGGATTACTCGCAGTTACTCGCAGTCGCAGTAGCCTTGCTTGAGGTGCTCATGGTGCTAGTGCCACTGGGATAGTAGTTCCGCAAGGACCACTGAAATGAAACCTACACGCGGGGCAAAAAAACTTTGTTATAAAAGTAAGATGAACCAAGATCTTCGCGATATCACCCAAAATTATGTGTAGCGGGAGTCTCTTCCATATTGAACTCGGCTACCGGCACCCCTCGTCCCGCTACTTGTGGGGCAAACATGGCAGCAGGGTACACAACGCTCGACGTCCCGACCACAAGGCAAAGATCACACAAACTGAGCTCTTCCTCTGTAATAAAAAAGGAGAAAATAAAAACAGAGAGAGCTTATAAAAGATTTAACATTTTGTTTTCAAATTCTGTACCAGCTTTTTGTAGTACATGTTGTTCAAGATTCTCGCCAAACCACACGACATGTGGACGTAGCAGTCCCCCGCAAGCTCCACATGAGGGAAGTTCTGAAACAGGGATGCGTTCACCTAGGGACTTTGGATCGGGAGACCTGAATAAGTCATATTTAGAACATTAATCATAACACTGATAACGTGTATTATCTTACCCTCTTCCTCTTAAGGCTTCACAAATCGGGTTCTCGTAGTTCTCCTTCACGACATGGCATTTCGTGCAGCGAGTTTTAAACAAGCTGCCGTGAAGCTCAACGAGATTTCTGGAGCCTGCCTTTCGATGAAGTTCGTCTATGTTCTGCGTGATGACGGTCACCCTTCGACCCTCGCGAGTTAGTAGTTCCTCGCATTCGGCGATAGCTGTATGTGCCTTTGTTGAATACGAATGTCCAAAAAAAATATCCATAATGAGCATCTACTCTAGTTAATAGATTTACACTGTTCGGTAGCTTCGACGCCATAAGTTCTCTTCTGTAATGATAGAATTCCCAGACTAGCGAAGGATTTGAACGGAAGGCGGAAGGAGTAGCCAAATTTTGCGCTTGGTACGTCCTCCAGAAGCCTCCAGGTCCTCTGAATGTCGGAACTCCGGATTCGGCAGAGACTCCAGCTCCAGTTAAAATCACAATACGGGAAGCTTTGGAGTAAATTTTACGAAAGACTTCCATGTCGCTGCTGGGTTTGGGTGGTCCGTACATTTTGTCAACAATCAACAGCTGAGTGTTAACCATTCAGATTCATAGTATCCAGAACGCCCTGTAGAGGCGCTGCCGACTGCCAGATCTAGTGAAGAAATGAATTCTTGCATAAAGGTATCTACGAGATGTTATATATTTCTGTAATAGATCTTAAATGCAAACTGTAAAGGTTTATCATTTACGTGAATATCCCGAAGCTTTATCCTTGGTAAGACAGCGTTTTGAAATTACGCGCAATTTTGCGTTGAAAGGTTTAACGGTGGTGGTCATACCTGGTATTCGTGTTGATTAAAGCAAAACGACTTAGAGCAAGTTTATGACGCACTTACGGAATAAACATTAACAAATACAACCGTAATTGTACCTGAGTATATTAATGAACTTGTCAACCTCTGTAGGGATTTGCAAGTTGGTTAACAGTCGTGAAAATTGCATATTTTTAACCACTCAATGTTCGTTTACGCAAGACTTAAAGCAAAGAAACGTAAACATAGGAATTAACCAGTGAACTAAAACTGAAGAAGGAAAACAGAAGCGGCAGTATATATTTACGTATGATGTGTATATCGTGCATATTTACAAAGTTGTACAGAAACATAAGCCCCGTTAACACGATCTAGTTCAAAAAGTAACCGTCCACTGAATATTTTTTAATTAGGAAAACAGTGAGCTCAGAGCGCCAAACTTAATGTGCAGTAGTTAGGATAACAAATAAGAAAACGCTTTTTATAGGAACAGTAAAAAGATTGATACAAAATACACCCCCGTTAATAAAAACTGAGAGTCTCAAGTTATGGTCGGTTGTAACCGTTCATCGTTAAGCCATTAACTGTGACTGCGGTGGGCGGTGTCGGCGGAAGAGCCCTCGGTCGTTCAGGTAAACTCCTTCTAAAGACGACTGACTCTTCATAGGTGAGGTCGTACATGTGCTGGTTGTCAGGAAGATTGTCAGGTAGATGCTCGTAGATATCTGCATTTGAGTAGGTGTAAACTGCTCGTGGAACTTGCGTGCTTGTATTGATGTATGTTCCGGGAGTCAGTGGCAGAGGTGCATTTGGCGGGGAGGAACTGGTAGACGAAGGTTTCTTCGACTTCGGTTTGCTTGTTGGGTAAACGGTTTTGTCCCAGGTCCATGATCCTCGTTTCCTGCAGGTTTTAGTTGAATCTTAGATCGTGTAATTCCCACAATAAGAAAAAGAAACGAAGCGGTCTCTGATGTTACGTAATTCAATAGGATACCAATTGTTGAAATTTAGTATCCGCAGCTACAGAATTAGTATTCATTTCTATGTGATAAACGAAGCAGTTTTCTACAAGATTATAAGCATTCAAAAAGTCACTTATCAAAATTAAAGCTTCTGTTACGTAACTGCAACCCTAGCCTAGTTCTGCACAAAAACAAGACCTACAAGTGGAAACGGTCCTATAGTTAAGGAGCCAGTATATGGCCGACGTTATAAAGAAGAAAATACCGAATTTCACCTACATGGAAACTTATTTACATTTTAAAGTAAACCAGTCCTATGAGCAACAAGAGCAGTAGACAAAGTGCCACGCCGATTCCAATCCAGATGAAAGAGATTCCAGATTCGTTGTGTGTCGAAGAAAGTCCTTCGATCTCGTTACTCCTGAGCAGAACAAGCTCTTCTTGAACGCAAAGGGGAGTGGCATGAGACCACTGAGCTTCCGCTGTGCAGATGCGGATGAAAACACCCTGACGTGCGAATCCAGGGACGCAGTGATATTCGGCAACACTGCCGAAAGTTGTCGTCCCGTTGACTAAGAAAACGCGTCCGTTGTCCACACCATCCGGCTCGTCGCAGTCCATTACTAAGAAATTTGGATAATTCAATTGTAGAAACACCGCATGGAAAAGAGTTTAACACGTATTTCAGTCACAAATAGCAAGAAAATGATCATAATAATATTTAATTTAAAAAACCCTGTAATAAAATACAGATTCTCGTATGTAATTTCCGAGGCGATTCCAGATTTAGTTTAAAATTAATTTGGAATTAGGCAAACAAGGAGGTTATACTTACGTTCGCACACGGGTTGGTCTCCGTCCCATTGCCCGTTACTTAAACAATTCCTGGAGGTCTGACCAACCAGCTGGTAACCTTCCTTGCAGTTGTACTCAACCAGTCCGCCAACGTTGTGCGAGAGCAGCGAGTACAAGAGTCCACTGTCCGCTTCGACTACTGGTTCGGGGCAAACAATCTCTGCAAAATTCAATCGCGTTAGTTGATTTTTATATCTTCAGTACAGACGGTTCCATTTTGTTAATATCATAGGCAAAATTTTGCTTCAACAAGGTAGGTTATTAAAGCTTGTTTTAATGACGTGTTAATGGGTCAGAAATGGGGTAAGTGCAGAAAACCTTTGCACTCTGGAACCATTCCACTCCAGGATCCGTTCTCCAGGCAAACTCTTCTCTCGTAGCCGTCCAGGTAGTAATCGGTATCACACGAGTACTGAACGTAGCTTCCTAAGTACGTCGCGTTATTTGGTAGCGTCCGAGATCCGTGAACAACTTCTTCGGGTGAACCGCAGTCAACAACTTGAAATCCAAAAGCATTTTATAAGGCACTGGCAACATGATACGCTCTTGTTAACATAATTAGCGCTAATCTGAATAACAACTGAAGTTAAAGATTCAACCCAACTTAAGAGTACCAGTTAATTAAATTAAGTACATGTGCAAGTAGGAGCTTCGCCTGTCCACAGCCCGCCGGCTTCACAAACGCGCGTGTTCTTTCCATCGAGCCGGTAGCCTCGTTCGCATTTATAATTGACGTTAGAACCTATGCGGTAGGTAGAACTGGTAGTATCGCGGTCGCTCGCCTTGATAAAGCTAACTGCTCTTAAGCGGTCCGAGCTGGATATGCTGAGAATGCTTCCAGTAGGTCGCTCCGGTAGGGGACATCGTATCTCTATTAGGCAAAATGGGATTAGCACTTGGAAGAAACAATGCTGCAGTCACTACCAGGAAGATATAACATTATGGCTAATTAATCTGAGCAAACATTAAATTTAAGTTCGAGTCGTTAAAGTGAATAAGAGTTGATTGTAGGGACCTCGACACTGAGGTGCGCTTCCGGACCACTTTCCGTCGGAACTGCAAATTCTTCGAGTGTTTCCTTCTAGTCGATAGTTGGTGTTGCACGAATACACTGCGTCACTTCCTAGCGAAGTGGTGCTGTTCCTGTAGTGAATCTTGCCGTTGTTGATTCCAGGTAAGGTACCGCAGTCCACGTCTGTTACGGAAGAGAGTCGAAGGATTCGAATTTATTGTAAAACACCAATGATACTAACTAAAAAGGGAAATACTAGCTATCTCTAGCTTACTATTAGTAATAGTTATGACGAGGTTCTTACATAAGCAAATGGGTGCTTCTCCAGACCAGGTTCCAGCACTGGTGCAAGTCCGGCTGCTGTTCCCCGTCAACAGGTACCCTGGCTCGCAATGATACTCGACTTTCGAGTAGACTGTCGTTTCGAATCCAGTAACGTAGGCTCCGTTGGTCACTTCCGGTTCCCCGCAGTCGATTGCTGTGAGATTCGAGTTACAGAACGAGATTGATTCTACTTTGCTGAGAAAGATAACGAAAGGGTACGTTCGAAGGAATACTTAATTAATTTTATAAGGGTTTCAAATGAAATTCTTTAATGTCAGTGTTGAAGACGCTGGAACGAGCCTAAAGTCAACCCAGCAACTTACGCATGCACTCAGGCTGACTCGCTGACCAACGTCCGTCGCCCTGGCAAAAGCGGAACTCTTCTCCCTCTAGAACGTAGTCTTCATGGCACGAGTAAACGGCCAGGCTGTGCAGCGTTGTGGTACCGTTGATGAGAGTTACAAGCCCGTGAGGTATGCTCGGCACAAGTCCGCAGTCGACGAAGACGCACTGAGGTGCAGGAGCTGACCATTTGCCGCCGAGTTCGCATTGAATCACCTAAAACCAAGTTGTCTTGTACAGGTATAGAGAATATGTATGTTTGTGTGGGATATACAGTTATATACTCTATATGGAGAGCATATGTATAGACTGAGGGGTTCAAAAACACTTCTATGCAGTCTGTTTTAACTCTCTTTTAAGTGCCCACTGAACTGGTACTGAACTACTGAACAAGTCGCGGTTAACTACTGGACTGATGTTAATAATTAAAAGAAATATTAATAAAATATCATTAAAATAAGAATATATGATAAAATAAATAAATAAATTACAGCTAAACATATGAGAGTAAAATAGTATTTTACTAAAAATACTATTGACATTTTAAACCGTCAAGGTTTACCTTCTCTCCAACCAACTTATGACCCGCATCACAAGAATAAGTCGCAACCCCGCCGGCACCCAGTCCCGTGACAGTGACGTTTCCTCTTTCAACCGGAGGTAAAGCTTCGCATCGTCCATCTACAACCGAAGAGTCGTCAAGGAAAACTTGGCTCGAGTTGCCCAGGTAATCAACATTTGACTTAAAATTGCCCTTAAACAACGGCGATAGCCTCAGGGCAAAACCAGTATTAGTATTACGACTTGAAGAGAAAATAATTCCAATAATGGATAAACTATCTTCTTACACAAACACTTGGGTGGTTCAGGTTCCCACTTGCCACCGTCGGTACATTTCCGCATGGCGATTCCGACCAGGGAATACTGATCTACGCACGTATACTTGGCCGTTGCGTTAAAAGTAGTGCGGAATTCCTGAAGCTCGACGAAGCCGTTCTCGGGACTGTCCAGCGGACCGCAGTCAACGTCTAGTGAAACAAACAAAACCATTTACCACCAGAACATCGAGAGGATTACCACGAACACAGAGATAGGATAACAATCTGTACTTAAACCGGAAACAGTTCAAGTTCTCTCGGATGGCACCCAAACGGAATACACAGCAATCCTGCTCATCGGTTTGTTTGTTTGTTGACCAGAACCACAGTAACTTAAAACAACTGTACAGCCCATTCGAAGAAAAAGCAAATTCTCACGTTTGCAAGTAGGAGGCGAGTCACTCCACAGTCCGCTGGCCATGCAGGTGCGTGCATCAGAACCCAGAGTAACACTTCCGCTGGGACACCGATAACGAATGGTGGCTCCCACTGAGTAATTCCTACCGATGACGGTGCTATTTTCATATCGATCAGGACTTCCGCAGCTCATTGACCCTTTCAGAATTTAAAAACATGACAAGCTAAGAAAACAGGGCTAAGCCACTATAAATATAAAAGATACTTTAAACTAATCAAATACAAAGGTTGAATACATCAAAATTAAGAATCCGTTACAGCGAAAGACGAGTCGTAATCAGGTTAAGTTAATTCAAAAATTAAAACAGAAAGTTTTCAACAAGCTTTTAAATCCAAGTCGTTAAAGTTTAGGTTTTAAGTTTACAACTTGTACTCGCGTACCAAACATGCAGACCCAATGGAAATAGTCCAGGTTGCAACCGACATCGTTCCAGAGCCAGTCGCGCGCGCCGTCCAGTACGACGCAGTTCTGCTCGCCGTTGTAATTATTGGGCTGCTCTCTTCCCCACTGAGCGCTGTCGACAACGTCGCCGGTTATCCATCGCCAGGTCCGCGAGGTGAACGAGGGTTCCTTTTCAACTCCCAGCCACACCATCTGCGACTGTACAATTTAAAAAAAAAGGCCCGGTTAATAGACTTCTACATTGTTTGGCACCCAATGCTTACTGTAACTCTTACTCATTTCCTTAAATCGTACTGTAATAAAACATAAGTAGCTGGGTTTGTAACGCTTAGAAAGGAAATACGACTAAACGCGTGAACTAATCGACAACGGATAGTACTGCTACATATATGCACTTGCAGGGTGAACCAATCATTCGTCTTATAACGGTATATGAATCGTAATAGAACGATAACGAATCTAGATGTAAAGGCACTCTCGCGGTTTCTTCCTATGCTGGGCGGTGCATCGATGATAGTGAAACTCGGTTCAGTACTCAAGATTCACTACGCAACTCGGTAATGAAACGACTTTCACTACTCTAGACGCACCGCCAGCATAAAGGAAACGGACGAGAGTTTCATGCCGTAAGTTAGGGATGTCAAGCGACTCGACTCGGACGTTCGCGGTGAACGACTCGACTCGACTCAGGGATTTTGCAAGACGACTCGAAATCGACTTGGGGTCTAATGTCGAATGTATAGCCGACTCGACTCAGGTTCACATATCATCGACTCTGACTCGACTCGACTTCAAGACCATTGAACTGGACTCGACTTGACTTGGCCCCGAGTCGAGTCGAGTCGTTGACATCAGTACCGTAAGATCACCTCGCAATACTGGAATGTGATATTTATCATACGATGAATAAAGTCACAGTAGCTCCATCTATAATGAAGCTCTGCTGTTACAGTATGCTATAATTCCTTGAATTCAAACAAGAGAGAGAATCTCGAGTCTATTTCAGCTCGCACTGTAATTGGATCGAGAAGGTACGATTTTACCTTCATTGTAGTTTTGCTTCGTTCGAACTCCATAATGAGCAGCTCCATAGCCGAGTCCGGTACCATGTTCCAGAGATCGCCGTTCCGTTGCTTGCAAGAAGCGCGCGCTTTAGCGAAACCGGTCCCTTCGTTCAAGTGAGCTTCGTAGCAGGTCCTGTTGAAAGCAACGATGCCGTCCGTCTCCGAGGAATCTGTGCAGCTTTCGCGCGGGATATCTTGAAAGTACGTCAAGTTGTTAACAAAGACATTGTAAAACGCGTCGCGCTTGAAGAATACGCGTACCTCCGGGCGAGTAGACTTGCACTTGGCACAGAGAGAGACTCGCTTCGACGCCTACCATCTGGACAAAGACCAACTGGCCGTAGAGAGGTTTCGCGCAGCGAAATAGCCGCGTTTCTCCTTCATCTAAGTGGTCAATTTTTGTAATTAAAGATAAATAGATTAATTGTACTGCAAGCTCAAACTGTAAAACAAGTTCATACACGTATTTTCTTAATCAAAAGTTAATCTGGTGATCGTGGGTGAAGACATCAAACAGGAATCAATCAAATTACGTTTCAATTACCACGATTTGCAAAATCCACCGGAATTCAGGAAACACAAACAAAGCACTGCTGAACGCTCGTATGATGATAAATAATTTAAACAATTTTTTAAAAAAAATCTGCTGATAAATCGTCAAGTCGTGACAATGATGGGCTTTTCACGACGAACGTGCACGTTTACCCCGCGTGAGAAAGCCTATAACCTTGCCCCCTTCCCCAAAAGTTAAATGGTAACCTTAGATGATATCTCTCTTTTTCTCTCATGCAATCTCTTTAGGTTTCGTAGTTTTCTGCTTGGCTAACATAGAATATTATAATTGCATTATAATAACTTCCAGTATTATAGAAAAAGGTAAGATTCAAGTGTCAGTTACCTATGGATCCGGGTGACCAGCTGCAGAGCGGATTTCTCTGAGGATTCGTATTGTTTCCTACGCGTATTTCGAGATCGTGCAGTGGGAAACCTGTTGATTCCAAGGAGAAATAGTCAATTGCCAATCAAGATAATTAAAGTTATTTGAAGTTAATACTATTCAGATAGTGCGATAATCCTTGAGAAGGAACTCCTTCGTATTGAGATTTGAGCAGTAACCTGTCCTTTTTATGAATCTACAATGTACGTGTTAACCATTGATATAACCCAGTGCAAAAACCAGCAGGTCTACGAGCAGTTCAACCAGCTCTGTGGTTCCAGTCTGGTTGCTTATGGGACGCAGGAACTGCTGAAACTGCTGATATTCGCCCAAATCCAGCAGGTAGGCGGTTCGTTAGCAGTAGGTCGTTACAGTACGTCCTCGACCTGCTGCTTTTTGCATCGGGCGTTGCTTTATTGTTATTCACACTGACTGAATTAACGTATTAACCTAACGAGGATAATCGGAAATGAAATATCGAGGGTTACTGTCAACAATCCAAGGGCAATGAATAGCCAATGAGGTTACTTGTAATGAATTAACACAGGATTAGTACCTGAAGCAACCAGAACATTAAACTTTACCACACTTAAACCTTATTTGATTGTCAAGACAAGAGAATTGAAACATACGTCAGGTAGCGAATGGAATGCTACTGAGAGTTAAAGAGAAACATCATTCAATTAAACGCCATTACGTCATCTTCACGTTGCTATCACCGAACTGAAACTTGGCCCTTATTATGAACTAACGGTTAAGTTTATTACTAAAGTATTCGTATGTTATATAACTTTATAGTACAGACGTATATTACATAGTATATAGTATTCTTATATGATATATAGTGTATTAAAGATTACCACAGCAAGGCCTAGTTGTAATCTCGACGGAATGGACGGCATAGGTCATCATGAGGTCTACCATCCACCAGGGAGATGAATCTTGTCCAGTTTCAGTGCAACTAGCTGAAGAATCCTTGAAGACATCGGGATCTATAGCATTGAAAGCCGAGCCTCCTCGGACTGTGCTTGATTGGTTGGCGATCTTCCCCAAGGCCACGTCGGTACCTACGGAAAACACTCGTGTTTATTTTACGTTAAAAACGGGATTTTTTGAGTTATCGATCTTAATCGCTATCGTGGTTAACTTTAATGCCTAAATCATAAGAGTAAACGAGTGAAAGTTAATATATAGTGGAACTCAATTTGGTAAGATTATCAGTATAATATCATCATGAAGCTTCCACACCATCTGCAGTCATAACAGAGTGAACCCGACCATGTAATATCTTATTGATTATATTAACGTAAACCTCCTTTACTACTGGTAACTCATTGATTGAAATTCTTTTAAAATGCGACCGAGTTGGTAACCGGAACCACTTTTCAATATTCCCGTCGTTCATGGCGACGAATCGAATGAAAGTAGCCAATTGAAGAACCCGCTAGGAAGTGCGCGAGGAAAAGCTGCCCGCGCGCGGTTTTCCGCGCATCACAAATTTCTGCGGTTATGGAACTTTCTCCACTGCAACAGTGGGCGACTCATTACTGGCCTACCATATTCCATGTCAATTACTCGTTTTTAACAATTTATGGTTTCAGCTTTGGGAAACAAAGCAGCTAAAGAGCGTGCGGACCATCGCGGTGAAGCATACAGCAGTACGCACTTGCAGGGAGAAAATCCTCACCCTAGCGAGACCTCCTCGCGCCTGTTAACGCGGTGAATGAAGCGTTGCAAATGCGTTATCTCGGTATCTTTCTCTCTTCATACTTTTCCCACATTTGGACTGGAGGCACTGGTATATCCGGAGAATGAATACTTTTGATACTAAACTGCTGCGGCTAATGACTGAACATCTACTGAATCGAAATATCTATCATCTATCCAAACTAACATGACGTTCAAATTTATTATAATACCACAAAGTGGAAGCTCTCCTTGCCAGCGGCCGTTTCCAGAACAGACTAGAGTCGGATTCCTGTAAATAAATTAAATAATAAATAAAGCGCACGTGCTGTTATGAAATCCTCTGTGAAAGCGAAAGAAAAATAACGTGAAACGCCCTTCCCTTGTGATGAACCAGCAGGGATCGAAAAGAACGAGGAGAGAAGCTGAAAAGGAAACTGTTTGAAAACCCGAGATCTCGAGATCTACTTTCGTTTGATGTTATCGCGTGTCACACACGCACCAAGTTCTCTATTGTTTCACAATATTACAGTCTAGTGCAAGAAAACGGGGTCCTGAATGGCGGAACCTAACCTTTAGGATTTTATTCCGGCTAAACTAACAGACCGATCTCAATGAAACTTCAACAGTGCATTAAGCACTATGAAGTCGACATTCAGAATTTTTTTGGTTGCTATATCTTGGCAAGTGTAGGAGTAATCAGCAATCAACTTTTCTCCAGCAAGAACCTTTTTTTTATTGATCTAGACTGTACTTCTATGGATTGGTTCCTTCCCATTGGTGAACAGATGAATAAGCACGGGATTTGCTCAATTCCGCCTTCATTCTTGGCCAACGAACCTCGGTGTTGTTTTTCAAAATCGCTCGACATTTCGTGGCTTTAAAAAATCGTCTAAATCAAGAGATACCATCTGAAAATAGCTTTACTTGATATTTCTGATAATAAAAACCAATAATATTTTTTTCCTGAAATTAAGAATTGAAATTAGAGTTTGCAGTTAATGAGATCACGATGGTGTGGCAACGTTTCGTGTTTTTTTAAGGGTTCTGTGCGAGTGATTTAGTGGTGACGAGGGTCTAACTATGGGAATAGTTATGGCACGTGTATAGTTCTGGTTGTTGCTCCTTTGCTTGTTGGAAGAAGGAACAAGCAATACTGAGCAATACAGGAATTTCTGGATCTATTTCAATTTCTACGACGTTTGAATTGCTTGTTGAACAGTTCTTGTTCTTGTTGAACCGTTGTTGTAAAATTGGTCTACCAGCAGTTCAACCAGCTCTGGTTTTAGTCTGCTTACTTATAATGGAGGTACGAACTGCTGAAAGTGCTGAATATTCGCCTGAACCTAGCAGGTCGACGGTTAGCAGTAGGTCGCGGTTTTTGCGCTGGGTTTTGTCGTCGTTTGCTTGTTTGTTCACTGATCAAACAGTTCCTGGTTTCCTTCGTTACCTGTAGCTCTTTTTGATCCAAGAGCTGTTCATTTGATTGTTTGGTTGGTTATACAGAACTAAATGGAGTCCTTGTTATCATTTGCCTTTTCTCTTCAATTGTCTGTTTTTCTTTCCGCATCTTCATTCCGCTTCTGTTTGTTCGTTTGCTAGCCTGGTAGGTTCATTGTTTGTTCACATGTTGAAATGCTTGTTTGATTGACCTGTTTGCTTGACTGGTTTGCTTGTTTGTTTGTTAGTCAGCCTGAGAGGTTCATTGTTTGTTCCCTTCTTAAAATGTTTCTTTGAATTGTTTGTTTGTTTGTTACTCAGCCTGATAGGTTCATTGTCTGTTCCTTTTTAAAAATGTTTGTTTGCTTGTTTGTTTGCCTTGTCTGTTTGAGTTGTTTGTTTGTTTGTTAGCCTTAAAGGTTCGTTGTTTGTTCCATTATTTAAATGTTTGTTTGATGGGTCTGTTTGCTTGACTGGTTTGCTTGTTTGTTTGCTTGTTTGTTTGCTAGCCTGGTAGGTTGATTGTTTGTCCCATTGTTTAAATGTTTGTTTGCTTGTTTGTTTGCCTTGTCTGTTTGTTTGATTCGTTTGTTTGTTAATTAGCCATATAGGTTCATTGTTTGTTCCCTTCTTAAAATGTTTTTTGCTTGTTTGTTTGCCTTGTCTGTTTGTTTGATTCGTTTGTTTGTTAGTTAGCCTTATAGGTTCATTGTTTGTTCCACTGTTTAAATGTTTGGTTGTTCGGTCTGTTTGTTTGAATGTTTGCTTGGTTTGTTTGTTAAAGTGTGTGTTTGCTTTGCTTGCTTGCTTCTTTGTTTGATTCATTGTTTGTTTGTTTATTTATTGCCGGTTCTTCTTCTCGATAAAATCCATAATCGGGTTAATCTTGTATTTCAGTAAATAAATTTCGATGAATATTTCATACCCGATGAGTTGGTAGCCTCTATCGCAGGAGAACTCGGCCGTGCTACCCACGGGGAAAAGTTGACCCTCGTTCACGTTAGAAGGGTCATAGCTGCCGATGGCCACTCTGGCATGGGCCGGTACAGCGGGATGACCGCACTGATGTCCGTCGATTCCTGCATGAATTGCACCAGACATTCATTTGCGTAATTCGTAATGGCTAACTTAATTGAATTACATGAGGCACAAGATCGTATATATAGCAAAATCGTACTTAAAGTAAAGTCATGTATATTTTCACAGGTTAATAAGATTATACAGTATATTAGTTTGTACGTGAAATGATTCACACAGTTTAAGTTACTTAGTGAAGTTGGCTTTTTCGTACTTCATTATCCTTTGCTATAAACAGTACCTCAATCAATGTACAGACAGTCTTATTTCTGTGATTCAGTATAAGTGTTATGCATTTTGCTTTTACCTGTACTTGAGATTACAAAGTTAAACGTGGGTTATCCGTTTCTCTCTGCCTTGGGTTTCAAGTATATCGCAAGTTAGCGGTACTTCACCAGGTGATACGTCTTCTAGATTTCAGTTTTGGGGTCGATTGGGATAACGATGGCCAATCCATATAGTATGGATTATCTAGTGTCCTAACAGGCCTGCGGGCCTGCTATCCAGACTTTGCTAACAATGATCGATACCAGTGAAAATTCTCATTTAAACCAAAAAAGAGAGACCAGTTATTAAGTTTTAAAGGAAAAGCCAAGGGAAACTAATGTTAAGTATTATCAAGTGTGAGAAAGTCAGAGAAGCACATGCTTTCCCTTTATCGAGCGAAGAAAAAGGGTCATGAATGGTGGGGAATGATAGTAATATGCAACTTTTAGGATTTTTTTTTACAGCAAACCTAATGACTCAATTACAATGAAACTTTACGAGTGCATCAAGGACGACTAGGTCTATATTCAGTATTTTTTGGGTTGCTATAACTTTGAAACTGTGAGAGCAATAAGCAATCAACTTTTCCCCAGCAAGAACCTTTTTCTATTGTTCTAGACTGTACTGACCGTAGTAATTTATGGAATTATCACTCGAATTTATGAACCGTGTACAAAAATATGTTAGTGAAATATCATCATCAGTTAATGTCTCTAGAAGAGATATGAAGGTTTTCAGACGGAAGCTGTTAACTTTTTTACTGTTTCTGTTGAATTCGCTCGGTGCTTAAGGAAAGGTTCTCTTCCTTTGTTGCTGACTGGTTAGTGCCACACCCGTTCGCCAAGGTCGCTACCGATTATTTCATTTGTTTCATTTGGAGGCGAATCATAGTTTTTCCGTAACAAGAGCAAATCGTGTCGTTTTCAGGTCGTATTTTCCAGTGTTTCATTAGGAGAATCAAAAGGAGAGAAAGGTAGAGTTCGATTATCCGGTAATCTGGGTCAGCGGTACTTGAAAAGAATCGATCGTCTATCCAAGAACTATCAACTACGAAAACGCTGACAACATCTGGAGAATTGCCTCTATATTGACGATGAAAGGGCTTTATTTGCGGTTAAGCTAATAGCGATGGATTCTCAGTATAATGTGTCCTTCAGTGTGTAATAAGCTCGTTGCTTCGTGCCATCGAGTTGGACGCGCAAAAATAACGAAAGAATGCACACAAAAAACGAATATGCACGGGGATTGGCCTTGGTTTCGTGTGTGGATTGTGAATTTTTCAATGGACAAAACAGTATGCGTTTCCCTTTGGGAACCCAGAAATAAATTAACCGGTTAACTATCTCCTCAAGCGTGAGGGTGTTTCCGCTATGAAAAAATCGCGCGTGCTAATAACAAGTGCTATTATATAGCTTCGAGTTAACTGACTTGGCTGCACTTTAACAAACTAATTATACCGGACAGGCGAGAGAGCATTAAAAATATAGGGTTCTTAATGATGGGGAAAAGTAAATGGCTTATTGCTCTTGCGTTTACAAAGATATTGCAACGCAAAAATAACTGAATGTAGATCTAATGGTACTTAACACACTCGTAAAGTTTGGTTCAAATCGGACGATTAGTTTTCCCACCATAAAATCCTAAAATTTGCAAATTACGGTCAGTTATGCCCGCCATTCAGGGCCCCTTTTCTTTTGCTCTCGACTCGGCACCAAACTATACTATTACATTAAAGTAATATAATATAAGGTTTTAAATATAACTTCAGTGCGTATAGTAATGTACTAAGTGTGCTCATATATGAATAATAAAGCAAGGAGTGGAAATACTGTCTACCAAACTAATGCTATATACTTTTATTACACTATGGATAGTAAATTACATGTACAAAGTAATTTGAATACTGTATTAAGCTATATGATACAATATTATATAAAACGCATAGTGAAATCTAGATAATTTTAACTAGAGCACACAA
>JAIQCU010000346.1:0-60191 GCA_022114935.1 Leptestheria dahalacensis | reverse complement strand
CTATCTATCTATCTATCTATCTATCTATCTATCTATCTACCTATCTATCTATCTGTCTATCTATCTGTCTATCTATCTGTCTATCTATCTACCTACCTGTCTACCTGTCTATCTGTCTATCTGTCTATCTATCTATCTGTCTATCTGTCTGTCTGTCTATCTATCTATCTGTCTATCTATCTATCTGTCTGTTTATGTATGTGTCTATCTATCTATCTACCTGTCCATCTACCTGCCTATTTATCTATATCTATATCTGTCTGTCTGTCTGTCTGTCTGTCTACATCTATCTATCTATCTATCTATCTATCTTATTTACTTACTCATCCATCTTTCTGTATATGTTCCTATCAATCGGTAGTATGTTCGACAAGTTTGTTTTCTGAAAAGAAAAATATAAATGGTGCAATTCAAACAGGCGGCACGGTACATAGCCTGTTGGACATGATGATTCATAGCCTCAGTGAAAAACAATGGGGGTGATTTGACGACTCGCCGCCGCCGTGTGTCAGACCCCACACGAGCCAAATCAATATATATGTAGTGACTTTATATATCCCTGGTGAATTTACATCTCACAAGCTTCCCTTTGTGTTGGAAATTCGCATGCTCTGCTGTTCGAGTGGAACTTCCTTCTTCTTCTTTCAAAAAAGAAAGTTCTCTTCTTGTGGCTCCCCTGAGCAATTGCAACCCCAACTTGTCTGGGCAAAACCGAAAAGTAAATAGCCCCGCGGAATGAATCAAACTCAAGATGTCATATACAGTGTATTACGTAATATACGTCCCCAGTGCAAACAATCCAGCAGGTCTACCAGCAGTTCTATGGTTCCTGTCTGCTTGCTTATCGAATGCTAACCGTCTGCGTGCTGGATTTGGGCGAATATCAGCAGTTTCAGCAGTTCCTGTCCCTCTATCGAAGCAAACAGACTGAAACCAGCGCTGGTTTGAAGTGCTGCTAGTTGTTGCACTGGGTTTTAGATGACATCGAGTGATAACCCTGAAGTAGGATGTTTCGTTGAAAGAATAGATTAGCAGAGACAACTTAAAGTTGGGTGTATATCCAAACCGGCTAGGTTTTTGGATGCACGGCAGTTGTGTAGTTGTGCTTTGCGTGCCAGGCCTGAAGCTTGCCGCTGCCGGGGGGGAAACGATGAATAGACGGTCACGTCAAGACCCTTTATGTCGAGTTGGTATTTCTTTTGGCTTTACTTTTGTGCTGCTGCACTCATTGTTGTAGTCGGCAAGCAAAAAAAAATCTGCAACCAAGCAGAAAACCAAGCATAATGCGCGCACACACATTAGCCATTCATGAAGGATTGCATTATTTCCACTGCTCATATAGCGTCTCTCGACTTCCACACTTTTTGCAGTGGTTTTTTGAAGGTAGATGTGCTATTTTTTACAGTTATACAACAGGTACGTTGAATTTAGTGGGAAAGGATTGTATCAACTAAGGGTATACTTTAAATGGAATTAGTACATCATCAATATTAGTATAATAACAGTACCAATAGCAGTAGCAGCAATATAAAATGGTACATCTATAATTAGTATCCGTATAGCATCAGTAGTAGTAGTAGTAGTAATAGCAATAGTTTATATTTATTAAGAGTAGTAGTAGCAGTAAATAGAATAGTATATCTGTAGTACAGTATCAGTATCAGTAGCAGCTGTAGCGGTAGAATATAGTATGTCTATAGTATAGTATCAGTATTAATAGTAGTATAGTAGTAGGAATATAAAATAGTACAGCTATAGTATATTTTCCGTATAGCATCAGTATCAATAGTAGTAGTAGCAGAATAAAATAGTACATCTATAATTAGTATCCGTATAGCATCAGTAGTAGTAGTAGTAGTAATAGCAATAGTTTATATAAAGTAAGAATAGTAGTAGCAGCATAGAATAGTTTATCTGAAGTACAGTATCAGTATCAATAGTAGTAGTTCAGGTGTAAAATAGTACATCTATAGTATAGTATCGATATAGCATGAAATAGTAGCAGTAGTATAAAATAGGACATCTATTAGTATCCGTATAGCATCAGTAGTAGTAGTAATGTAGTAGTAGTAGTAGTAGTAGTAGTAGTAGTAGTAGTAGTAGTAGTAGTAGTAGTAGCAGTAGTTCTTGTTGTTGTTGTTGTTGCTGTTGTTGTTGTAGTATATATATAGTAATAATAGTCGTAGCAGTATGAAATAGTACATCTATAGTATAGCATCAGTATATAGTATCTTCATCAGTAGCAGTAATAGCAGTATAAATTAAACAGCGAATCTAGTGGAAAATACGTATTAATGACTTGAGTTACTCACACATACATGTACTCGCATAAACCTTCATCCGACTATTACTTATAAAAACGCTAATTGTAGATGTGCTACTTTTTACAGCTATACAACAGGTGCAGTGAATCTATAATGGGAAAGAAGTGCATGTACTAGGAGACAATTTAAATAGCACAATACGCATTCAATGTTTCCGATAATCCAAATATCAACTTATGCACGTCATCGTATCAAATGAAGTTTAAATCCAACATGTACAGTCAAGAAGTAAAAAAAGGGTTCTTGCTGCAGAAAAGTTGGTTGCTTACTGCTTCCACATTAACAAAGACTATTATTCCGCAAAAAAACGCAGATAGAGTTATTAGTTATATGTCTTATCTATCTATCTATGTATCTATCTATCTATCTATCTATCAGATATAGTTATAATACATTCCGCAAGTTTCGTTTTGATCGATTCATTAGCTTCGCCAAAGTAAAATCCCAAATGTTAGTAAATTGCCATAAATCTCCAGCCATTGAAAACCCCGTTTTGTTTCCTCTAGACTGCATAACTTACATGTATCCCTATATTAACAAACGTGTCACGTATTCATAGCTTTCACTCAGAGAATTGGAGCTAGAAGTGCAAATCAAACGACGGAGCTATTAATAGCTCAGTCCTCGCCTTTTCAGGATTCTGTATATGCAGTGTTTCGTGGAACTTGCTTATAAGCCTGAAATTAACTGCTAATTAGTTCCACCAAGTTTTTAATTACCAAAAGTCAGGAGGGAACCCTGTAAAGAGAGGAAACTTTTGGAGCCACAGGATGCAAAGGGAACTTTTTTGGGGAACCGGGGCGAGTTGGATTCCCTAATGTGCAATCATGTTGAACAAGAACCGCATGCACGCCGCAGACAGACTCAATAGGCCCTACACATACTACATGTGCTTACTATATTATATTAATACGCGTGAACTGAAATTTTGATGATGTGTATAATGAACTATAGGTCTTACTTGTACTGACTTTGCTTTCTATCTGACTACTTATCGATCCGTCCAACAATCTGTTTATCTTTCTATCTACCTATCTATTTATCTCTCTATCTGTCTATCTATCTATCGATCTATCGATCTGCCTGTCTGTCCGCCTGTCTACCTACCTACCTATCTATAACTATCGAGCTATCTATCTATCTATGCAGTGGATACGACCAAAGGCTGTTTTACTATTATAATGTGTTCCAAGACTATGTATGATTATTACTCTGTCTAGTAGTATAGCCTTTCGATACTGAATACTGTTCAAATCAAATTATACTAGATGTTTATCTTGACTGACTTTGCTGATTGGTCTAAGAATTTCTCATTAAAATAGAAACTAATAAATAAAAATCTAACAGCCATAAACACTAGTATTTCCAGGGTTAAAAGCGCTGTAAATCAATTCTCATTAACCTTGAATTCTCGAGTGCAAACTTGCATCGCGTTTCACCCTGACCCGCCGGTTGAGGGAGAGGGGGCGAAGGGAATCCCACAGACGCTCACAGTTCATGTGAAAACCGTATCAAGTCACCGAAAGTGATTCACCTTTCGCACCTGTAATTAGTTAATGGTAGTGCCAGGCTGTAATGCACACGAACAGGGAACTCAAGGGGAGCCAAGGGAAGACGCGAGGAAAAACGTTTAAGGTGAAATGCACTAAGCTGCTTTTAACGCCACACATTGCTCAGGCTTTCAAGTGTGAAGAATGGCTGTTATAATGCCCCCCCTCCCCTATTCTCGCCGGTTAATTGACTTTTAGCCCTTCAGGAGAGTTGCAGTTAATCTAATCAAAGGCTCAAATAGCTTATGTTATAAGTCATGGAGGACGAAACGTAGGCGCCGCGTTTGCTTAAAGGTATAACTGTTATCCTTGACACGCGAACACCCGGGCGATCTGATTAAAATTGATCAGCCTAAACTTCGGTAAAGCTCCTCTGTCGTCAGCCCTTCTGGCTGGGCGGCTTGACAGCATTTAGCTGAACAAATGATTAGACGTGGCGGGAGCCTGTTATAATATTCTCTCCTAGGCGGGCCTAACAAGCAAATTGGACTAAACAAGAGACGCGAATTACCATCTTGAAAGGAACTCGTTTTGCAGTATCCAACCTCAGGGAATGCTACTTTCTTCTTTCAGTTTGTCGACACTTCTTGGTTGTTAACTTTTAACCTTTGATGATACATTTGTATTGTCAAAGGTTGTGGATTTTGCCGGTTTTTTGTGTATTTAATAATTCTACGTTATGGACAAGAACCTTCAGGGTTTCGTTCTGTACACTTGCGGGACGTCTTAGAATTGCAATTGCGTGAAACTTTCCTCTTAGTGGACATTCCCATGGTGGCTTTGCTTCGTTTAATTTGCTGTCCAGTTCCTTCATGAATGTAATCAGCTATAAATACGATCGCAGTCCCCGTGTAACTCGATGATCAATAACACAGGAATCAATAAGTTGGTATCCAGTTTTAACAATGAACACTGGCACAAACTTGGTCATCACGACGTTGTTTATCTTTACAAGGTTTCTCTTAAAGAACTTGAGACTAGTATAGGTACTGCGCACTATGATTAGGTCCTTGAAACGTTAAGAGCTGATTAAGCGCCTCCTTTAAGGTGCTTTCATCTTGGACCCTTTAAGACGTGTCCATAAGTCGGCACCCGCGGCCATCTGTCACTCGCATCAAAACTCAACAGGCGGGATAATGCTTGCCTGGAAACGCAGTCGAAATCACTGTAACTTTGCCTTTCAAGCTGCGTTATGTCAACGTTCAAGTTGGACGGGTAAACGTAGCAGATTCCAGGCTGCGTGCTTATTCATTCATGATGCAAGAACGTCAATTGTATTGGATTAGTTCCAATAGCCATTCGAAGGTAGAACATGTTCTACATCTTAAAAGTGTGTCACATAGCTGCACGTGTACGGTCTACAGCAATCCGAAAAAAAGGGTTCTTCCTGGAGAAAAGTTGATTGCTTATTGCTCGCACGCTTTCAAAGATACAACTACCCAAAAATTACTGGAAGTAGACCTAGTAGTAATTAATGCAATTTCAAAGTTTCGTTAAAATCGGGTTGTAAGTTTAGCTGCAATAAAATTCTAATATACAGAAATTTCAATAACTTTGCACAATCGTGTGAATACATACAGTTTATATGTGATATGTTTACTACATGTATCATCTACGGACAATATATGTTTTACTAGTCATGTGTTATCTATGATAAATTGCTGGTTTTCCATATAATGATCGTTGTTTTCATCTTAGTGTCAAGGAGAAGTAACCGAGGAATTCCAATAACGACCCAATAACAGTTGGCTCGTGTCGACTACAAAAAGCGGTAAAATTAGCCTTCTCGTTCTTGTTTACTTTCCATTTGAAAGAGGAAACCTCCACAAAATCGCTCGTTATCTTTAACGTTCACGAGTTTCTATAGAAACTATGTTTTAAAGTCCCTAATCCCTTATACAAGAGTTTATGTGTTCAAGTTTAACGTAGGTTTTCTTCACTTGTTTATGCAGATAGAAACATCTCTTTATATCTGCAGTCGCATTTGGCCCCGCTCTGCAAGGCAAAAGAACAGACGGTATTGAATTTGAGAAATTTCCATCTAGGGTGGAACGATGTGGAATTTGTAATAAAGCATGTGTGTCTGTACAAACATGTGGCTTTCATAAAACCTTGTGTGCGGCCAAGCACAAGCACAATTCATCTTGCACAACACGAGTCAGATATTGTTGGCTAAATTCAAACATTTCACGCGAAAAAAAACGCACAAACCGACGAACCAGGAAGACGCGGATAACCCAGTTTATTTATTTATTTTTGTGAGAAATTAGTTGATCGAATAGTGCAGGTGAGACTATACAAGTCCCAATAAGGCGTGTGAATTTGGCCACGTGCTTGTCGTGAAACACGTATGGCGTTTTTCTATCTCGTATCTTTTTACTATTATTATTATGTTGTTGTTGTTGTTGGTTTTTTGTAACCAGGAGGAAGACAGAATCAGCCCGGGTCACGTTTACTTGCGAGTCCCCGAGAGAGGCTGATCTTCAACTAGTGCGCAGCCGGTTTTTAATACAACGCTCAAAGCGTTTCGAGCTGTGGTCTATAAAAGAGCAAATCGATTCAGTGGACGACTAAACTACGGGCCAAACGGCCACTTTTCTCGGCGCCAAACAGCATCGTCTTTTCTCATCAACAACTAGCCGCGTTGCCGATTATTATTGCCCTGGGATATTTAACCTCAGCTGCAGCCGCAATATAAACCCCATCCAACAAATATACGTTAAGGGATGGAACGCTTATCAATACAGCTTTTGTCCAGTTCAAATGTACCAACCCTCCTTTTCTTGTAAATAGAAACTTACGAGCATGAATGTGTGCGAGCCTGCAGAAAGAAAAGACGAGAAGAAATGGAGTTGTAAACAGTGCTGACAGATATTAATGCGGTCATTTTTTAAAAGTTGGCCAAGCGAGTCAGTCGTATAGTAGGAAAGACGTCAGTGGCTTTCTTATGTAGAAGGGGAAAAAATTGGGTAGAAGCTTTGCATTTTATTTTCCAGTCGCTTGGCTTCTGCTTAATTTGAATTCTAACTACAATTGTAACATTAGGAATTAGTGTATATTCACTTCCGGTAGCCTCCCTGAACTTATGTCAATATTGAATATTTGTTAATTTATATACTTTTAGTAATTGAATTATTGAATATTATTTAATTTTTCAGTAATTTAGTTAGGAATGTTTCGTATTTACTTGTAAAACCTCGGCTAATATTTCAGTTAGCTCAGTCCTGCGTGGTATTACAATCCGCATTGAGATGCTTCTGTTTTGTGTTGCACGTTCTCGTATGGTGGAATGCTTTTCACAGTCTGACAGCATGACATAAAAGGGTACCAGTGACCTGATGACCTTTTCTTTCTCAGCACAACAACTTGTTTTCCCTGTCGTCGACGTTTGTCAACGGATACATACAGCCGAAACAAGTGAAGAAACACGAGTCGAGCAAAAGGACCGCAGCAAAACGCATTAGGACCCAAAGTATTATGCATCGCTTTATAGAGGACCGTTTAGATGCGACCTGCTGCCTCCATTAGTATACACCAGATATCGCCTCTCTTATTCTTGTCACGCGGTGGTCTAATTGAATTTTACAATAGCAAGGCTCGTTAAATTCCTTGCTTTGGTATGCAATTACGCGGGCGAAAAACTCGGAAATCTCAAGTATACACACAGCCACCGTGAAGACCAAAACAACAGTACGTGCAGATGAAGAAAAAAGTCAAAACATATGGGGTGAACCACAAATCCATTAAAGTCTGAAACAGCAGCCATCTTGCATCCAGCAAAGAATCAGTGTCTTGTTTAAACATAACAAGTGCTGTGCACAGAAACGGATTGAAGACGATACTGCGAGAGGGTGGCTGAATTAATGCTGTTGCATACGCTCGGAGGTGGAAAATAACAAGCGAGAACAACTTTGGTCGCCTGTTAATCTTAACTCTAAACTTGCTGAGCGCGCTCCAGTTTTCCTCGACGCCATATCGATCCCAAGGATAACAGCATCACTCTCAAAGCCCATTTGTACTTAAAAACCATGATGGAGCTGAAACTTTGCTATACTCTCTCCTTCTGACCTTTCGCTAAAAGATCAAAGTTGCCAATCAAGAATCGATCGAGAATATCAATATACTGTTGCATTTCTTCCTAACGGGCAGTAATAGAATAATTAAGTATAAGGCGCAGTTCAAGAAAGTAACTTATAGCGTGAGAGGGCTTAATTGGTTGGATATTTAATTGCACTGCTGATAAATACGGTGAGATTGTTGCTATTATTGGGCACCAGTTGATGATTCTCGTCGCTCTTGCTGAAAGACTGCAAAACGCAATAAGGGCCAAGTAAGCCCTGAAATCGTTGATGTTTGTGACACAGTACGGGCTGCCGAGAACCAACCAGGCGATTCTGGCCAAGAATGCCTAAACAGCAACTTCAAGGGGGCAATCTGTTTGGGAAAGAGCGACCTCTCTATAACCCCTTTGAAGTTGCATAACGTCAATTAGATGAATTGTCTTAGCTCTCTGTGTGTATGTTGCCTTCTCTGTGCCGTTGTTAAGGAGCTTTCAAGCTAAAACTGATCAAAGCCAGCAAACCGTTATGAGGCTCCAAAGTCTAATGCACTCCGGTTAACTTTGTAAAGGCGGAAACTTTGTGTGTGTGGGTAGAATCTCGGCGCCGATTGCACTTGGTGGCTGTCTTCGTCACAAAAGCACTTTCATCATTCTCTTGCACAATGGCATTACAAAAACTCCACGGTAAAAAGTTACAACGAGCTTTAGTTTTTGGTAGTCGGACATGTAACCGCGGCCCTTTCAACACAACAACAACATGTATGTATGTTGTGTCATAATTTGTTGTAGTTTGATTTGTATTTTCTCATCAATAGCAGTAATTTCAATTTTTCTAATTACAGTTAATGTATTCTTAATTTATTATTATACAAATTTCAGTTTAAGTTATTTAAATATAACGAATTTGCACGTTTTTTTTCTGGCGGAGCATTATGATGACTCACTTCACTGCTGTATACGCTCGTCTGCAAGCTATTCCTGTCCATACCATTGTTTTTCAACTATGAAACGGTAATTTGACATCTTCATTTCGCCTCGCACTCTTCTTTTCCATTCTGGAAGGGCGCAATACGATATAGTGCCAAAATATTTGCTATTCGTGAAGAATCGTGAGCATTGCCCCGAGAATCGTCCAAGAAGAATCTTCCCCGATGAAACTTTTATGTGCAACTTCCTCATAGCAAGAGCGCTGCACTATTATCATTCATAAGTAGTTGAGAGAGCAGGAATAACGTTGATTCCCAACATATTGTGATGGTTTTATGAACGTATCCATAACTGTGTGCAGTTCAGACTGGATTAGAGCTCGACAGGCAATAAACTTTGCTGTAAAGGTAAGCTTTTGCAGATTTGCTGCAGATGAGACACTGTTAAATACACAGAAAGAAAGGGAGAGGTACTAACCGTGTTTGGGTATTAATGAAGTCGTGGGTGCTGCCGGCCATGAATAGCACCAATGACTCGCAGTAATAAAGAGGAGCCAGTACCTCATCACGCACATTTTCCTTGGCTTTTTTGTTACATTCGTCTGCTCGAAAGTAAGAGTGGCATATCTAAAAACAATAGTGCTTCTCCAACATGCTAGGAATCCTTTAGATCTGATTAGTTCATTCAAACAAACTCGGATGGCGTGCTTAGCGTCATGAACAGTCTGCCGGTAAAAAGTTCGTGTTTCTTC
This sequence comes from Leptestheria dahalacensis, assembly GCA_022114935.1. NCBI lineage: Eukaryota > Metazoa > Arthropoda > Branchiopoda > Diplostraca > Leptestheriidae > Leptestheria > Leptestheria dahalacensis. The sequence goes on along the minus strand of JAIQCU010000346.1, from coordinate 50,579 downwards.
GCATTCCAGTATTAACGTCGTAGAAACTTGATAGGGCTGCACCAGGCGCCTTTTTTGTCCTAGAGAGACTTGAAACCCAGTAGGAGCAAAGGAGAAACGCGTCTAATCTCTTCAAATTCCCGCCATCGACTGACTCGTCAAGGGGCGAAGAGCTTTGTGTAGCTGGGTCTTCAGAGGGTCAGTATAACACATGGGACGTATGTCACTGCAGGATCCTTTTCTTCACAATCGTTCTTGGAGAAAAAGTCATTGATTCGGGATTGATCTTGCAGGAAAAAGACAAACTCCAAGTCTTGTGCTGTATACCGACAACATTGCATGTCGGTTTGCCATGTCCGTTTTTCATATCTATGACACGACACTATCGAATCAAGTTTATTGCACAAGTATGCCTGTCGCTGTTTTTTCAAGGGAAAAAAGCCATCATTGAAAACTGGATGGAAAACGGTTGCCTAGCAACGATTATCTTCACAATTCCGGTCTTATACGGGGAGGACGTCAATAAAGGATGCAGTGGTACGGAATTGAATATCAGTAGTCTAAACAGCTGGTCCATGACTGCGGAAAGTATAATAGAACGGGTCGTATAATTGCATTAGGTTGTATCGGTTNTAAACAGCTGGTCCATGACTGCGGAAAGTATAATAGAACGGGTCGTATAATTGCATTAGCTTGTATCGGTTTACCTTTTCGCTATAAGAGGGACGCGTGCTCAAGGTATGTTCGTTCCGCTTTGTTACAATTGCACGAGTTGGCGCGCGCGGGATACAAGAGGCAACACACATCTGGTAAAGTTAATGAAGATCGTTCCCCTCTCTTCCCCTGGACTGTATATGCGCACATCCTGGAGATTTAACCAATGATTGTGTTGCTCGCTGAACCGTAAAAAGCCACGAGTTATATACCTTCAATTCAGAATCTATCTCAGACTGCTGTGCACTAAGTTCTGGTCGAGTATACTCATTTGCATGTACAGATTTGCATACAGTCAAGAGCAACAACAAAACTGTCCTGGGGCAGAAGTTGATTGCTTATCACTCCTGTGTTTTCAAACTTAGTGCAGCCCAAAAAATACTGACTGTAGCCCTTTCAGTACTTTAGAGATCTGTAAAGTTTCACTGAAATCGGTTCGCAAATTATGCCACAGTAAAATACTAAACTTGAAGGAAATTTAATATTTCTGCCTTTTTTGCCGGTACTTCTTTGCAACCTGTATAGACTTAGTTTGATTTGCGTGCAACGCTAACAAACTACTCGGTTAATACTTTACTGTTGAAGCCGTAATGTCACAAAGGGGGAAGTAGCGGAATCATATATCAAACCAGATGACTGGGACCATATTTGAACGATTCAAATATCCCTGAATCACGCTAATGCACACGGCAAACGGGCGTGCACCGGGGCTTCTTTTGTGCAAACTCGCACACCGTGTAAGCGGCAACAAGAACCTCCAGAGTATTTTCGGGCTGGTTTCATGTTATCGCCAATAAATCAGTGGCTCTATGGCGAAATGAGTAAGCGATATTTCAGCAGGTTCTGTAACCGTCAAACCTTTGTGTTGTATTTGAAACTGTACAGGTGATTTGGGCACTGGATTATACGGGGAACTGCAAATGGCAACGGCTTTTTCATTGCTACAATTCTGGTGCATTGTCTAATTGATGAAAGAATTTAGCAAGTTTCATCGCCGTGTCACAAGACAGTTCACTCCATCACGCAACGCACGAAACTGCTTCAGCATATAGGGACGGCCCTGCATAGCAGACAGGGTTGTTTTTACTGTTTACCAAAGTTAGCAGACTCAAAGCGTAAACACCGCAAATGTTCTCAGTCTAATTAAGTATAACAAGAATAGTTGATTTCTTAATTAGTCTTAATGTTAAGAAAACTACAAAACTAGCAAGTCGAAGAGGCGCATATATGGCGATCCAATGAACAACTGTTGACGGTCTCGTGTTCAGCTGTATGTGCAGAATACTCGCATCTGAATGAACGTATTAAAAAGCTTCTTAAGTAATATTTCCAAAAAGGCGAAAGACTGAAAGTGTTTCTCTTATGTCACCCTCAACTTTCAGGACTTGTAATAGATCAGCAAATCACTATCAAAGCCTAGGAAAGAGCGAAAACGTGTGGAAATTTCCACGTGGGAATTCACAGATACGTTAAAGTGAAATTTTATTGATCTGACCAAGGTGAGCGGCAATGCTTTTGATACGATAATCAAAATTCGATGTAGAAAACACTGTATCGGTCAAAAAACATTGATAGTTGTTAGATAAACGAACTATCGACGAATACGATATAACGGTTCTGTAAAAAAATATCGATATATCTATATAATTACATCGGTATTTTTGATGTGGTAGTAACGTACACGGCGATTAAGTGCACTGCAATGGCTGTTCCACAAAAACGTTCCCTGATCTTTAATTAGTCGAGTAATCTGAACGAGTTGAAATCAGATCCTCAAACTCGGGTTGGAAAAAACGGTATTGCTGCATATTTGTGTCGACCCTTAAGCAGAGTGACATATTGTTAGAATATTGATATCTCTCATAAAACTATGATGATAATTTTTTAAATCCTGCGAGATTGTTGCCGACTACATGTTGCTAATAGCAATGATGGAACAATCACGGTGTTTCAAGCATGTCAGATTGTAAGTTGGATGGTTTTGTATATTCGATCCAACAATAGATAGCGGGATCTTGCCGAAGCATGACTACTCAAGAATACGTGCTGGTACGAACTACCTAAAAATGCTCTGTTTATTTACATGGTTCCAGTAGTTTAGCTTTTGATACTACAATTTTCAGTAACTATTTTGAAGTAGGAATTTTCTTCGAGTTGATAATAACTGTTTTCAAATATCACGCCATATTTACTTTAGCTAAAATGTGATAGTAGCCAGATAAGATCATTTTACGTAGCGAATGAGATATCAACCAACAAGCAACTTAGCCTTACGTAGCCTCAAGATAAGGTCCGTAACTTTTGATTGAATATTACGAGCATGTGGCATAAGATATAAAATAATGAAACCGACGGAATGAAATGCTTAGAGCCCTTGTATTCCATAAGGTGATTTGCTCCAGTTGGGTTACTATGACGAGTCTCAGGTTGCATGTGGATAGTCCATTAGAAGATGAACCCAATACGTCTTAAAGGCCTCAGAGAGCATGCAACCCAATAATTAACGTCCTTCGGATTTCCGTTTACTCGTAAATCCAGGGCTGGGCAACCGGCTGCCACGAGACGAGTTCGTTCTCGGCGAACCAGAGGGCGATTTCCTTCTGGGCGCTCTCGACCGAGTCAGAGCCGTGGATGATGTTCCTACAGACCAAAAACGTTTATGACCTCTGCAGCGTTTGTCAACTCGCACGTGATGTCGTACCTGCCAACCTGGATGCAGAAGTCACCACGAATGGTGCCAGGCTTGGAATCGGCGGGGTTGGTCTCTCCTAGCATCTGACGGCCAGTCTTGACGACATTCAACCCTTCCCAGACCATGGCGCACACGGGTCCGGAGGCCATGTACTTGACGAGTCCGGCAAAGAACGGGCGGGCCGACAGGTCAGCGTAGTGCTGCTTCAGCAAGTCTTCAGAGGCCTGTGGTGAATGAGACATGTCAGGAAAACCACTTTAACTTAATGTCACTTAAACTTGATGTCCCATAAGCGAAATAACAGACGTTTAAGATGTACATTACACGCATTGAGCATGACTTACCTGGGTGAACTTGAGGGCAACCAACTTGAAGCCCTTCTGTTCGAAGCGCTTGATGATTTCACCAACCAGACCACGCTGGACACCATCGGGTTTAACAGCAATGAAAGTGCGTTCAGAGTTGGCGGCCATGATGTAGTCTACTGTTGAAATCGGTTGGACGTTTAGAAGACGATGAACCGGCTTGTAGCAGACGGAGGACGAAAGTGACTTAACCAACGACCAGTATGGGTCCTCTGCTGTCTAATGCTCGGAAGTGACGTAACAAACAACACCGTTGCCGTTTCTTTTTATAACCAAAACTAATACCAAATAACTGTCATAGTATTTTATTTATGAGAGTCTAGTCTAGTAACAAACTTCTTCTAGTCAGTAATTTTGCACCAGATTCTTTCGTTATAAAACAGTAGAGAAGAGTATACTTCCAAACATATGTGAAATTTTTATCTTTTGTAATTTTGTTATTGTGCTTGTAATTTTGATGCGTTTTATGACATTCATTTCTAAATAATTGACTAATACAGCCGTATCTCTATTATGACATTCATTTCTAAATAATTGACTAATACACCGTATTTCTAATAACGATAAGAATTATTTTTCTTCAGCTCTGCATGATATCAGTATTACTGGATTACAACAGACTTAAAAGTTAGAAGGTTGAAATGGTTATGTAGATCATTTTAAATGTATTAACACAAACATGTATACGTAAATATGGAGAAAATTAAGATGGGAAAACAAACAAGACGCGGGTAATCTACATGTTTAGTAACGAGAGAGAGGGCGCCAAATTAATTCAGAATAGTATGGCGATCATAGATGTGTCTGCGCTGTTCCTGGACTTGCCGCTTCCATTTATCTTGCTGATGCCCGACACGATTTAGAACTCCCGTGCCACTAACTCGGAGAGGTTGCGAGTGACCGCTGGCTTCATCCTACGGGGAATAAGAGGTTAACGTTATGGAAGAGCCACGAAAGTTTCATGACAACTGCTTTTCTTACATCTTCGTTACTCTGCTCCTGGTACGTGGATGTGGTCCGCTTGTTCAAGAGTGGGTCGAGGCAGACAAGGAAAAGCATATAAATCACCAGGAGAGACAAGATCCAGATGACAATAATAACAACAATCTAGAAAACGGAAGAATACCAATCAGCACCAAGTTCACTGGATGAAAGCTGCTTTATTACTTAAAACAGTTTTATCAACAATACCTTTATAGTGTTGGTATTTCTGCTTTCGTACTTGCATTCGCACCTGGGGCAAAACTCCTTTTCTTTCCCTTTAAGATCAGCCATGACTTGTGGTAAAACGACGTTTGTGCAGTCGCACTTGTTCGGCGGAACGTTTCCTATGTACAACTTTCTGTTTGACTGGGTCCCGTTCACGACGGCAGTGTCGGGGCAAATGCATTTGCAGCGGACGTCCTCGTATTGTGCCTAAACCATTGCAATTACAGATGCATATTTTATTGTATTATTTTGCATATTACAGATGTTAGTCTTAATACACAGCGTAAACATATAAACTTGTTGATTACCATAGCACTTGACACGAAAACACCCAAAAAGGCTGCAACCAGTAAAAGTGACTTCATGGTGGATTTTTTTCTCCTTTCGGTAAAATCTTCAGCCGTTTAAGATCAACTATGGTGTAATCGTCTGGTGTGAATGGATTCCGTCTTAGAATGGATGCCCTTCTATGGTTATCCAGCAGGATAGGTTTATAAAATGAGATTTCAACTTCGTTGTTTGTGTTTGGTAACGCCAGCCCGCAGAAATGGCTGTCAAAATCTCAACGGGCAAAGCAGATGCAAGGTGAACAAGCACTTGGTATATTGCATTTAAAACACACAGCGCCACATGTCGATGGAAATAGCTAAACTTTGACAATAGTTAGCCGTTCATCTAGTAGATGGCGTAGTCCGACATGTACATGAATACTAACGCAGGCTGCAAGTGCACCAGTACTTGCCGTGTTTGTGGCTGGCCATTGGACTAAAGTACTCATTAGTAACCGTTTAGAGTAATCGGTGAGTCAGGGTATTCATGAGCTCACGCCGTGAGTGTATTGTGATTGTGCAGCCGTCCAAGCTGTGGCACTCGGCAATGCTGACGCGTTAAGTTATCAACTGATTGTGTGCGTGGTAAACCCGTTCTGGTAACAAAGAGCTGCACAGGAATTCTTCGGCGCTGACATTCAACACCTTTCCCTGTGAAACGCATTGATTCGAATTCCAATCTGCCAAGAAGGAGGACTTGATTGAGGAAATATCTACCTTTTATAAAGACGGTATTTATCAACTGTGAATAGAATTTTTATACTAATGCATTTTGAAATATTACCAAGTGAGCGCCGTTTGATATCTGTTGTGTACATACACATCGCTCGCGGCTAGGTTTGCCTCTCTGTATTCGTCTGTCAGGCAAGACTTGTGCTATAAATAATCCGTGCACCATTTGAATTACGTGAAAGGTTGGGGAGAAAAACGGTTTTCCAGGGTTGGTGAGGTACAATTAGACACTTGAAAAGTCAATTAAGCGTAAGTGTGCTCCATAAGGAAGATGCTGTGTTGAATCTCCCGTTATACTTGGATGGGAAACGACCCCCCGAAGATATCATTTTCAACCAGGGGGGGTGCGCTACTTTCGTGCAGCTATAGGGCTCGCAACATGATGTTACATTTAACTTTTCTAACATTTAATAGTTATAATGTCTAGTATTTCTAAATTCGCATGCAAGAATGCCTTTTCAGACTTGCGTATTCAGTCATGCAAGTAACATATTTACTTTGATAGATATCGCAAACAGCTGTTTAAATATAATTAAAACCCCGAGGCGATATTATCAAGATTAATTAAAATGGTACTATAATTTGACTATTATCGCAAGTCCGGCAGCATAGCATATTCATTGTTGGATATTGCGGTTATCAAAGAGTTACCACAATAAATCTCGTTCCAGTTACGTAATTAGTATGTAACTGGTGTACCTTTTGCCCTCGGGGTGTCTTTATACTTTGTTTCGTCGTGAAACACAGTGATGTATACTATAGCCTATACCCTTGACTCTTACACATCGCCATATCACTTCAGGGGTAATTCAAATCACATGATCGTTGGGTTTGATGGATGCTCGTTCACCGTGAGCTTGCAAAGGGTCGTTCAAAGTAAAAGGCTATCCATCTCGCTGTGTAATTGTCAAGCAAAACAACACGTGCAGTATCTTTAACCTACTATACTTATAGAACAGTGAAGTTAATAGTAATGAAAGTCTTCCACATGTGGGAGTCTTCATCGGTCTAGCCAAACCCTCAAGACATAAAAGGTAAACACGAGTTCAACGGGTCGGGATTTGAAGACGAGCAAGTCATGCGTTCTTAAAGGTTGGGTCTTGGTTTTACAACAAATCGACCGGTGTGATGTGATGGAAGGCGCCCAATGCATACAAATGACAGCAATGAATGAGGTTTGACACCCAGCTTGACTCAATGGAACAAACCGGCAAGGTTGTCTGAATCATTAGAATGCGATGTGCGTCTTGATACTCGGCAAATAGAGCGGTCTTGTTCATCTTTATTTTTCAACAGAAATTTACACTTTCCGTTGTAGTTATCTGCGACTAATCAACACTGATGATTTGTTATTCTGATTTTGATTACTATAATTTCTCAGTTTTCCGGTTAATTATTCTGCGGTGGCAATTTACTAAGTTTGTCTTACTCCAGCCTCCAGTTCAACAGTCTACCAAACTAAACTTTAACTTAAATTTGACCTAACCGCCTAACCAATCCTGACGAAAATTAGACTCGATGAACTATAGCTAAATCTACTTTAACTAATGGTTAATTTTGAATGAGTTATAAAGAAGACTGTCCCACACGTGCTAGAAGTGAGTCGGTTCATGCATTAGGAGAGTCGAGAAAAAAAATACCGTTTTTATTGCGTGAAACGAAGACAAATTAGTTGCGTGCCAACGTCTATAGCGTCGCCTAGTTTTTGCGCAACTTAACAATTTTGAAATTCCGATACTGCAAGAAAAACGAATTTTTTCAGTGCTTTGTTCTTACCTAAATTATATATAAATATATAGAAAAGATAGATAGATAGATTGACAGATAGACAGATAGATGGATGGATAGATAGGTAGCTAGATAGGTAGATAGCAAGTTGGATAGATAGATAGATGAATATATTGATAGACAGAATAATGGATGAAAACATACATACATCACATTACATAGATTACATAGATGATATAAACAGACAGATAGCTAGATTTATGAATGGATAGATAGATAGACAGATAGATAGACAGATAGATAGACAGGATAGATAGGTAGCTAGGTAGATTTAGGTAGATAGACAGATAGATAGATAGATATAAATAGATAGATAGATATAAATAGATAGATAGATAGACAGGTAGATAGATACATCGATAGACAGATTTATGGGTAAATGTATGTAAATGTTATCCAAGTCCGTTTAGAAAGTTACGCAAATCAAACAAAATTTCACTGCGTCATATTAATAATTGGCAATTGCTCACCAAGTGGGAGTAATTCTTAACTCGTCACTTCTTTAACCTCATTTACCGGAGTTCTCTGTCTCTCTCTCTCTCTCGCTATCTTTAACCAGTTTAAATAAGTTTTTCTGAACCTCACTTTACTGGGCTGTACTTTTTCATTCTCCATCTGCAGCTACGCAGCAGTTTTGAAAGAAGGAGAAAGTGGAGAATCTTGTTTTACTCCCCATCTTTACTGCAGGATGAATAGGTTTTTCGTTCCTTTTGAGATCCTTCTCCGCTATATTGCGTTGTTGGTTAGTCTAACATGAAGGAAAAAGACGCGCTGCAACTCCGACGCAGCTCTTTTTCTCTATTTGGTTTAGTTGTCCAAAACCAGAACCGGTTGGGGCCAAGGTCGAGGTTTTTACCTTTCTGTAAAGCAAATTCGTTGTTTGTTGTTTTTTTTACACGCTCGACATACAGCAATGGATAGCTTTAACCAACAGCCAGTAAACCGCTAGTTTTTTTCCTACAATTCTCATCTTTTGCCGAACGTCACAGCAACAAAAAATTTAATTTATCGTCGTATTAACTGTGTAGATTAATAGGTAATTCGCGAAGTATTGACGTCCTTTTATGATTAATATAAAAATGTCATTGAACTTATTTAGGCGCCATCGTTCTAACTTGACGTACAATCCAATGGATCCTCCACTTTCAGGTAACGAAAATCCTCATAAAGTGTTTTGTTTTTCAGATTTGAAATTAAGTTTAAAAAGTGAAATGCGCCGTAAAAGTTAAATTGTTATTGTAAAAACGTGCCGTAACGAGAGATAGAAACTTGGCCACCACCCATGACAACCGCTAAGCTGACAACTCTGATAAGGACCCCAGCCATAAAAGATAAAAGAAACAGCAAACTTCTCAAATGTGTTTTTTTTTATTGTTAAGGGATCCTACTTTATATTGGGTATCTTCTCTTCTATTAAGACCTTGGTTTCTGTGCCAGGCGGTTCGTTAATCAGTGCACACCAGAGCCTGGAAACAAAAGTTCAGTGTAACGTTTCAACTTGCTCCTGTTTCAGTATGACTCTCTAGCTAAAAACAGAACTGAAAAACCTCGAAATTTGAACTAATCATGGTCAGCAGAGCTGAGCTGGACTTCCGAGGTATAGATAGATAGAGGAAATGATAGATAGACAGATAGATATGTAGATAGGTAGAAAGATAGACAGGCAGATGAGCAGAGTGATAGATCGATAAATGGATAGGTAGGTAAGTAGGTAGACACATAGATAGATGGATAAATAGATAGATAGATAGATAAATAGATAGATAGACAAACAGATAGACAGACTGACTGATCGATAGATAGGTTAGGTAGGAAGACAGTTAAATAGGTAGGTAGGTAGATAGACAGAGAGATAAATATGTAGGTAGATAGGTAGGTAGATAGAAAGACAGACAGATGGACAGACTGATAGATGGATAGATATGTAGGTAGGTAGGTAGGTAGACAGATAGGCAGACAGATGGACAGACTGATAGATAGATAGATATGTAGGTAGGTAGACAGATAGATAGGTAGGTAGATAGACAGATAGATAGGTAGGTAGGTAGATAGGTAAAGGTAGTAGATAGGTTGGAAAGATAGATAGACAGATGGACAGACTGATAGATCGATAGATATGTAGATATGTAGATATGTAGGTAGGTAGACAGATAGCTATATACGTAAATAGATAGGTGGGCATATAGATAGGTAGATAGATAGATAGAAAGATCATACATACATACATACGTGCATACATTAAACATAGATTCATAGCTAGTAGGGTGTTTTTCTTTTAAAAAACTACACTTTCTGGTCCTTTGATTCCCAGATGAGCGTAACGCAGGCTCAAGGACACGTCGATTCCGACCATGGGCCAATATTGTCAAGCTTTTCAGGCGAAAAGAGTCGACTGCGGGAGCCGAACACCTCAGACGAGACTCGCAGCGGAAAAGAACTTCCCTGAGGAAAACCAGTATGCTGAGCAGCTCGGTCAGTTTCGATTGTCTTAAGAAACAAGCGACTGAATTGCCTACTTCGCAGCCGAAGCCAATACCGGGGTAACAGTCTTGGAATCGACTAGTAGATAAACTAGTATAACAGTGACCAATAGAACCTTAAGACGAGTGCTTTCACCTGAATCTGGTCATTCAGCAATCATCTGACCCGTGTGATAGAATAACAAAGTTGAATGATATACGATACTATCCATAAATAGCCAAGTTTTCCGAGTAAAATCTACGTCATTCAGCAGGATTAAATTATGGAATTTGTACTATCTATCAGTGTTATGTTATCGTGTCTGCCCAGCTTTTTATCGCGACATCCTGTCCGCCCATGAATCCGAGTTCCCTTTGTTTGTTTTGTGTTGGGACTCGTCATACAGGCTATGATAGCACCAAGTATTATTAATCTATTTCAAACATTTAACTAATTCAGCAACGCCCCTTTAGAACTCCCTACACACACTAACTTAAAACGATGCCCTTTTGAAAACAAAATCAACGTTTATCTTCCAGAAGATCCTTTGAAGAAGAGAAACCAGCTTCACGCCTGTCGGAATCCCAAGAATCTAGGGATTCAGTATTCGAGATCGCCGAAATCGAGTGCCATGATGCAGCCAATAGCGAATCAACACCAGAGGCGACTACCAGTCCTCCGTTGAAAATACCAGTGAACCATCTGGTACCATTTGTTTGTCACAGTTTCGTCTTCCACGTCATCTCAATGTCTCGTATTCTATTGGAATAAGATTTAATTGCCAAGTTTAGGTTAATTGCCTTAATGTCTTGGATTGGTTGAAATGAGTGTTTGTTGGGCAGGCGGAGCTTCGAGCAGCTATTCGACGTCGTCGATCTTCGGACGACTGCGAGGAGGAGGATCTGGGACTGCCGCGTTCTCCAGCGTCAGCAACCTTGGCAAGTGCAGAGGTGCTCTCGTCGAGTCTTTTAGTAAGTTGGGAAGGATCCATTGGTTCCATTAAGCTTTTCAATTTGCCAGTTGCCATGGTAGCTAATATTTGGGTACTTGTTGCCAATTTGCGCAAGTAGAAACTTTCAGCGTCAACTTTTCCTTCTCTCTCCCTTTTTTGTGCAACGAATTAACAAAGGAAAAGGTGCCGCTGACGTCACACCGAGTTTCGAGAATCAATGAAATCTGAATCGTTTAGCTGTCGAGAAAAACTTGGGTTCGAATTACCCTAACAGCTATTCTGCTGAACTTGTATTTCAAGAGGCACGAACTTAATTCGCAATTAAATTAAACGCGATTATATCATAGATTACCTGATTACTATTCAAGATGATGATTCATACAGTTAAGTTATCTGTATTCACATACCGCGTACGCTAGATGGCGTACGTGAAGATGTTCGCGTACTAGCCAACTCTCGAGTTTGTTTTAACGAGAAAAAAATCGATAGAGCATAGAATAACAAGGGATAACACTTCAACTAATGCATCTTGAAAGTACATAAACATTATATATTAGATTCTGCTTCGATCATGCGTATTTGAGTTCAATCAATTTTCGCTTTATTCGTTCTTTTAAGAGCGAGAATAAGCGTCATTCTGACATGATGGATTTTAGCCCAACTTTGTGTGTTTGGTTTGATATAGTATAATAGCGTAGTACTTGTGTAGCATAGACAGGTAAATATCTTGTGATTCTTGTTGATTGACGAAATTCTCGGATAATTTTTACCCTGTAAAGGTTGGTCCCAAAGGTAAGTAGAGAAATGAAACAGATTGTTTAGTATTATCAGTTTCTGATAATCGATTGCGTTATTAACTTTGATTACTACAAGATGTACATGTGAATCTTGGTATACATTGTGATAATCAACTGTTATTATTATTATCGCAATGTGAAGGAAACTGCAAATTTGAATAGCATTACCTATGCTGATTATTGCCGTTATTAAAGCATGCGAATTGGGTCGTGTATAAATGCTACCGTCAGTAGGTCTGAATTGTATTATTAAGAAGCAAAAGTAGAAAGCGCAGTTAAAGCGTGCAACGTATCCGTTGATACCGTATCAGGGTGGTGGTGAAATCCTAATCTTGGCGCCTTCAAAGTGCTCCTGACAGCCAATGCACCCGTTGATTGGTGTGTGGCTAACCAGAAAAACTAGTATGTATACAACCGCTTGACTAAAGTAATTGTACGTTGGATAAAATATTTCTGCAGAAACTGCAAGCTGATTAAAGTGAGACAGATAGATAGATAGATAGGTGGATAGGTAGTTAGATATATAGATAGATACATAGATAGATAGATAGATAGGTAGAGAGAGATAGATAGATAGGTAGATAGATGGATAGATAAATAGATAAATAGATAGATAGATAGGTAGATATAATAGAGAGATAGATAGATACATACATAGATAGATAGATAGATATTGTGATAGATGGTAGTTTGCTACTTACATAACTTTGTTGATTATTAGGTAGACATGAAAGTGAAACCTTAAGTTAGACGCTTAAAGTTAGATAGGTAGACAGATAGATAGATAGATAGTAGATAGTTAGATAGGTAGACAAAGAGACAGACAGACAGATAGACGAATATTTAGATAGATAGACAGATAGGTAGGTAGATAGGTAGATAAATGGATAGACAGACGGACGGTCAGACAGTCTGACAGACAAGCATATAGATAGATAGATAATTCGCGTGGACAACATCGAGTCATAAAGTTAGGAAAGGCTATCAACAGCTCTGTAATTAACAAACACAAGAATGTCGGATCAATAGAACATTATTCAATTTAAAACTTTTTTCGAATTTACCTCATTCATTTTTTAAAATTTGCCATGTTCAAGACAACAAAGTTACAACAAGTGTAAAGAATCAGAGGTAAAGCAGGTGTTCATTTCATTCAGCAATGAAAAGGAGTCTAAATGAGCCTAATGAAGATGAATTACTCTATGAAGAAGGACGATTAAGCCCAACAATGAGGCAAAAAGATAGGCCAATCGGTGAACATTGTTTCAGTAAAAGGAACCCGAACAGCTGAACAGAGAATCAGGTGATGGTTAACCACATTCGTGAAAAAGAGTCCCTCCCCTTTTCTTTCGGGTCTCGGAATCTTCGTCGCGTTGCATCGTCCTTGTTAGTTTGTGTTCGAATGCACCGCTGACGAGACAACTCTGTTGCAGCCATGGTTGCTGCTGTTGCTTTTAATATTCAACAGGTTTGCCTATTTCCCTCCCTTGTTATGTTTATAACGCAAAAGGAGTTGCCGGCTGTAAATTGGTTAAGGTGTTGCTAATTATTTTGTTGGTCTTGCAGAACCACGGCAATGCAACGCGCAGCACCGGAAGTGATGCATCTTTGCTTAGCATGGACGCTATGGAGAACGAGGAGGTTAGTCTTATTACTGTCTTCACCTTTTCCAGTATCACAGATTTCAGTTTTCTTCTTGAAGAACGTTACTGAGAGGGCTGATTGAATCTTGAAATTCAATGTTTAATGAAACTAGGCAAAAGAGTATTTGTACATTTCATTTTGGAAAATCTAAATCGATTCTAAATTGCTGTAACTGTAGTTTGAAATCGCTCCTGTATAGCTAATTGGGCTTATGTAGATTCAGTCTAAATGTTTATCTAATTGAATGAATGAACACCGTTTTCAATGTTCTAGGAACTGCCCAACTCCATTACAAGTGGCCTCTCTTCGTACGGATCGTTAGAGCAGGAGGCGAGGATCCAAATGCTGAAACAAGGTTAATATCTTCTATAAATCTTGTTTAGAAAATCCGGGTTCTACTCGAGGGGGTCTCTGGGCCATTAAAAGAGGGCCACTAACCGCAAAGACGCTCCTTCAGTTACGGGCCTCTTAACGGACCAGATGACGCCCTATTTCACTACATTCCGACTCGAAGGAGGTGCACTACCCGCTAGTCAATAGATAGCGCAAAACAAAAGTCCCGACTGCTATGAGTTATACGCCTTTTAGGACCTGTGACAAATATTCAGGACAGTCGTTCACTTACATGCCCTCTTTCTTTTCTATAACTGAACCAAAACTTAAGTCGTCTTAATCATTCATTTACATCTAGTTAATTAGATAAGTACCGCCCGACTAGCAGGAGACCTTGTGAATGCCGAAAAGAACAAAGCGCAATAGCTTAATACATGGGAGAGGAGGTCGTAAATTACTTTTCATTAGATGGAAAACTACACTGGGTGGATGTTGTGCAGGTTCAGTAATAATAACTTTCAACTTTTGTTTGGTCTTGCCAGATAAAAAGCATCCAGACGGAAGTGATGATGATAATCAGTTAAGCCACAGCGCTGCCCGCCATAAAATATCTGTTCGTCCGAAGAAAACACACGCTCTACCACGCTACAGACGCCCGCAGCAGGTAATCCCACGACATCTTTCACCTAAACTGTTATTCAAACTGAGAAAATTCATCTAAATTGTGGGTAGGTAACTGCAACCGCCGGAGAATTACCTGTGACTGCCGAACTGACTGAGAATCTTGTTCCAACCTCGACGGAGTCGTCCTCTGCCACTTTCCAGGAGACTCGTAAGAAGGTCGACGCAACACAGGCCAGTACTGAACAAGTCGGTGCTCGAGCACTGGAGACTGGAAAACCGCAACCGCACCAGTCACGCTCTCAGTCTCTCACCCGCTCTGATTTGTCGTCAAGCCAAACTCGTGGCTCTGCTGCATCTTCAACAAAACTTGCCCGGAGCAAGTCTAGTGTTGACAAAAAGATCCAGTACGAAGTTGTTAGCTTTTGGCGCAGAATTCGAGAGAAGGAAGAGGCCGCGGAGAACTCACCAGGGCTGAAAACTCTCAGCCCCAGCAGCAGCCAAACCCGGAAAAGTAAACACTCGAAGGAAGACAAGAAGAAACAGCTGAAAGAAAACACGGAGGTCTTGGACAGTAGTTTCGACTCGACGGATTCCTCTGTGCCCCAACCGTTCCTTTCAAGGATCTTTGGTTCGAAACGGAGCAGCAGCCGGCGTAAACAAGATTCGAAACCAGATTCAGCGACAAGACATGTCGATCATTCGGTCGATGAATCGCCAAGACAAATCAGACAGCAGAACAAAGAGTTGGAAACTATCGAAGTTGCCCCCGAGACGATATCCAGCGCTAGAAACGCCGAGGAAGTGGAGGAGAAAATCACACTTCCTCGGTTTAGTGGGCCGCAGCATCAGAAACGCATTACCACGCTGAGAAAAGCTGCCACTGACACACCGACTTTCGAATTAGCAACCGACGACGTGCCATCTAATAAAGCCGAGGAGCTGGGAACGAAACAGAGCCCAGCGTCGTCGAATCGGGCTAAAATACACATTGCTGGATTGTCTCCTTATCAGCGAAGAGTAGCCAGGATTGGAAACAGCCTCGATATTGACACAGACGCCGAATTTGACGAGTCTTTAAGGAAAGCGAATCGACAACAACTGATTGACAGTTTGAAACTTCAAATGAACAAGTCAACCGGCACAAGCGAGGCACGCAAGGATTCCTTAAGTGCAACTAGGAACCACGACCTGGATCAACTTACTGTAGCGAAACAAATTGAAAAGGGAGTCGATATGATTAAAGATGAATCAGCCAGCAGCTTAAGCGACTCTGAGGTCCATGAAATTCCTATAAGCTCACCGACTTTAAGCAATAAAAGCCTGTCCGAAGACGTGCAGGACAAGTCCCTGGAGAAGCTGTCCGACTGTGAAGAAGTTTTTGTTGAAGTAAGTCGGCAAGTTCACGCATCTTCCGCATCGCCAACTCAAAAACCACGCCCTCAAGAAGATTCAGCCGACGGGAAACAGGCGGAGAAATCCAGTCTGCGGGTGCCTGAATTCCTGCAGGTTCAACTGCAGAAAGTTGAGCTGAAACCGAGCACCAACGTGGTTTTTGATACTGAGATGAGAACCAACGCATTGGCACCAAAGGGTGTAAGAAAACAGAGGGCGAAATCTTTTGAAACAGGCGACCTGCACAAGACAAGTCGCGTTACCAGACTGGAGAAACGAGAACCGGGAGTACAGCCAACAGTTTCTGAGCGAGACGAAGTCTTGGCGGACAACAGTTCCGGTGTCTTCGTCATGAATGTCCGAATTCGCAACACGGTGAGTGCTGCCCCATTCCTCGGTCGAACGCTCAGCAGCCCCGCGGAGAGGGGCGATGTACGACCGGTTGTTGTGCTCGTCAAAAACGGGGTGCCTACCATAACAGACGTACCCAAGAGTAACGATCACGAACATCCTGGTAGACACGTGAAGGATCCATTTCAGCCCCTACCACGTCCTCGACTAAATGCCGAGGATCAATCCTGGAACGCCCCTCTTAGTCTTAAAGCTGCTGAAGTTGACGTGACCGATGCCCCTAAGGAGATCCAGGACATCCAAGACAGTCCAAAAGGTGTGAAAGTTCCTCTTAAACCTTTGCAAAAAGACAAGTCAGGAGCCTTAACTTCTATGGAGAACCATACCGAGGTAGCAGGCAGTACTGACATGAAGCTACGTCACCGGGGCAACAAGGAAATCCCACTAGCCAGTATACAAAACGAGCCAGAACCACCAGAACTGATCAAAGTCTTCGCAAGAAGATCGCTCAAATTGTCAGAAGAAGTTGTTTGCAACGACGCCACCAGCACGGCGGCAGTTTCCAACAGCAACCGGGCGCTTGATACGAGCGTGGTCAATTACAGCTTGGAGGAAACCCTGTCTGAAAAGGTTTCCTCGACAACCGAAGATTACGAGAATTTCCAAAACGTCTGGAAAAGAATGGTCCCGCAGAAGAAAATATTAAGCAAGAATCAATCTCTTGCTAGCGAAGAAAAGCTTAAAAATACGGAAAATGTGGAGGTAAATTGCATGTTCCAGTATCGTTTCTCTCCTCTCCCTTTTAACACATTCTGTTGACGTATACAGGTGGCGAGAACTTTCCAAACGCGCCAGTCGAAAGTACTGGATCTTGTCCATAACTTCCAGCGTCTGCAGGTTTTGTAACTAACCGCGTCAAGTTTAGAAGGAACACCACCGACCGACCGACCTTAACCCATCGATGTGAGGGAATGCACCAGGCAAAAAAGCAAAAGAGCAGTCCTATTACACTGCTGTTTTTGTGCTACGCAAGCAACCGTCCCAAAATCCCTGAACATATAACAGCAAAAGGCAATTTGTGATTACGCTTTTGTATTAGTTTTTCCCCCTTTGTTCTGTTTTCTTTGTAGATGTACACATGGAACGTGTAGCCTTAATACAAACTGTAAAACAGCTTTCACCGTGCATGTCAATCAATAGGATAGATATAGGCCTTGTGTAATAGAATTCCGTCCTTTTGCTTCGTTGCCCCTAGCAATAATCCAGTTTTCTGCTGACACTTTTGTCCTTCTATACGATGTGGGAATTTCAATTCCTTTCCCTCTACTCCCGTTTATATTCACGTTTCATGCATCAAAAATGGTACAAAAAAGAAACAAGTGGCGAGTCACACGGTGGGGTAAAAAATAAAAGTAGAACGGGAAATTTTTGTTGGTTCATTTAAGAGGCTTCCCAAGAAGTAGGAGTAGTCACCGTTGTCGCGGAGGTCGACGAGGTTTCATCAATAGCCTGGCCTACTTTCAAGCCTTACAAACAGCAGCTTGTTATTGATCAATTACAGTCTACTGTTATTGAACTTAAACTGATAAGGTTTGGGTCCACACAGACGTTTGCCTTACTATTTTGATCGTCGGTGAAGAAAGTGACTCGTTTGTTTGCCGGTGGACTGCATGGATAGTTTCCGCCGGTTTCGTGCAGCTCCGTTTCGGTATTCATCGACGCGATGATAGCTGGAACTTCTGAATGTGGTTCACAAGACAACGAAGGTGTAACGTTTCAAGTAAACATTGGATATGATTGTTATGATATGTCGTTGTAGTTGTTTACTGTTTTTATTACCTGGATGCCTTGGATCAAGCTTGGTTCTGCTAGCTGCGAGTAGATGATCCATGCTACTCTGTGATAGAACGGCAACCATTTGCTCGATGTCCTCGGTCGTTGTAATGCCGTTCTCCAGAGCTTGTGCACTTAATCCATTCAATCGAGACAGGGTATTCCTTGATCCTGACGAGCGTTTCTTTTGGCAGCCCGCACTGGAATTACTTCCGCCACCAACCTGCGTCTGATTAACGATTCACTTCATACAGATATATATCTCTCTCTCGCTCTCTCTTCCTCTCTCTCTGGTTCTATCCTGATCAATATCAGCCCCATCTACTATAGCATTCAAACCTATGCGCAATGGATGGTTTAGTTTCCTTTCAGACTCTTACAACCTATGAATAATACGAGTAATAAGTAACCATTGATAGATAGATAGATAGATATGTAGATAGGTAGGTAGGTAGATAGATAGATAGATAGATAGATAGATAGATAGATAGATAGATAGATAGATAGATAGATAGATAGTTAGATAGGTAGGTAGATAGATAGGTAGATAGATAGTTAGANTAGATAGATAGATAGGTAGATAGACAGATAGATAGATAGATATGTTGATAGGTAGGTAGGTAGGTAGGTAGATAAATAGATAGACAGATAGATAGGTATGTAGATAGGTAGGTAGATAGATAGATAGATAGATAGATAGGTTGATAGATAGGTTGATAGATAATTAGATAGATATGTAGATAGGTAGGTAGGTAGGTAGGTAGATAGGCAGATAGACAGATAGATAGATAGATAGACTGATAGGTAGGTAGATAGATAAGTAAGTTGACAGATAGTTAAATAGTTAGATAGATAGATATGTAGAGAGTTACATTGGTAGGTAGGTAGGTAGATAGTTAGGCAATATAGATGGAGACTGCACAAAGTGCAAATGAAGTTAAAAGTTAACGTAAAGTCCAACGTAGTTAGAATACTCAAAATTTGACAGCAAAAGCAAGGCGTTCAATCAAAGAAAACCTTTTTATTTAATTGTGGTCACAGTTCTAACTACGCCTATGGAATTGTATTTGGTAAGATCAAGAAGAGCAACTGTGTAGGTAAGCGACTGGGCCTATCAAACTATCATGTGTATACCTGGAGCGATCGTTGGGGTCCCACTGCGGCTTCCTGCAGTTCTTGGTAAAGCGAGATCACACAAATGATCGAATAGGCCTGCAATGAATAACTTATGAATGGGCGATGTCGCAGGTTCAAGTTCCACATGAAACTACACGAGAGCTACACATCAAGATGAAGGAAAGGAACAAAACACGAAAACTTTCTCACCGTGCTATCAAATATGCAAGGACAATGAAGCTTTAGAAAATGGTTCTAGATAAAGTGGCAGATATATGACAAAAGTTGATCTGCTTAACTCGTTTGCGACTTCACAATAGCAAAGCTGAAAACGACTGAAACGGTCAGTACGGGGAAACAAAGTCGTCGAGATCGACACAGTGAAGTTTTCAGGTTCCGTATACTTACATTGAGACACATGAGGACGAAATCTAACGTGTAAACGATAGCCGTCAAAGGGTTCACCGATGCCTGTGAAAACGATATCTTTAACGAGTTTTGTTCGAATAATGATTTCATTATGATAGATAACAGCAAATTTCAGGTTATCTTTCTCAGACCTGGTAAGTATCGAAAACAACGAACTGTTATGACTAATGAGCTAAATTACCGTGCCAGTTATTAGTAGATAGAAAGCATAAGTGAAATCGATGACTGTAGCACACGTAGTAACTGCAATCCAGGGAATGAACCAGACTCGTTTGTTCTGATATTAAGTAAAAGTCAGTCTCGTTAAGACAGTTAAGGAAAATAACAATACAACCTGATAAGTTCCGTAAATTAGAAGGAAGCAAGACAAGATACCAGTTGCTCCAATGCAAAGCGTAGAGTAATTGAGGAGTAGCAACACTACGGAACAAGTGCATGAATTAGGGAGTTATTCGTTACGAATTGCGTTATAGCTTTGGTACCGTTCGGATCCTCGGAAATCGTAGTACCGAAGGCAATTTCCTTGACAACCGGCTCATGGGATTCCACATCATAATCAGCATTCACGAAACTCGCTACCATAAATAGAGTCAGCGAAAAGTAGCCCTGCGAAAAAGAGAAGCGTATATGGTCTTGTAATGACATCTAGCCTGGTCGTATGTAGACCCCAATGTGATTACTAAAGCGTAAGCAGCACTGGCATAGGCTCCTTTATGTAAAGAGTTCCAGCAGCAGCAGAATCGAATTATTGCCATACTGTTCAGTCGCTCTTCCTGTGTTCCAGTGAAAGGTAAAAGACGATTGCATCAACATTTGTAGTTTCCGTTTGATGTAACATCATTAACTTACTTTGGCATTTTTCAGTACGCTTTATAATCTCGAGTCTTTAGTTCACTTATTGGCTTTTTCTTCAGTTTTCAACTAAGCAGTTCAAGGGAAAGAATGTCAAACGCGTCAGCTGGACAATCGAATTGAATTGCAGTCAAACTGCAAAGAAACAGTTTGGCAGTAACCTTGTTTAGGCGACTGCGAGAAGTGAGGAACTGCCTTCCAAGGCGTTCCTACTGTCATGAAAAGCACGAGAAAACTGTATTAAACTAAGGGCATCGCGCATGGCTGTACGTAAGATAGGAGCTTCTATTAACGTTGTCCATGCAAGATGGAAAACATTTCCCATATTGTCTATCAACACTGCGTCATAAGCTGTGCAAGTTCATTGTAGGTAACATCAAATTAACACTCAGTTAAACTTTCTGGTGATTTTCTACAAGCCTAAGTAATGTCGCATACAATAAATTGTACAGTCTGTTCCAAAATAACGGCACAATTCATCCCGTTGGTATAAACTTCAACATTTAACTTTGGCTAAACTAATGGCTCAATTTACTGAAAATTTGAGGTTACGTGGTTAATTCATAGTACAAACGTCGTGTAAATTTTGGTTGTTATCCAGCAAAACCTGTTAAAGATATAGGCAAAAACATGTGAATAGCAGACCATAGATTACCTCCTAGTTTGATAGGAAACCGTCCTGCTGGAAGGACATTCCATGAATTCACTTTAGACGCTATGTAGCATACCGACAAGAGCTTTAATGAGCATGCCAACTGTCGCAATACGAGCTTAGTTATTTGGTTGAGCGGACAATCTTCATCTGTGGCTTATGGGTATCGTACAAGAACCATGGAAGGCTTGGCTGCGTACAATCGATATGCTTCGTGAAAAAGCAATATGGACGGTATTAAAGTGGCTTTTTTTTACTTCTCAAGACTGCTAAGTTGTTTTCAGCAAGCAGCTCTTTGCTTGACAGAGAGGCCCTAAATTCAATACTTAACCGGATCTGGAATTGACAGAGCTTTGTACTTTAACCTTTCTTTCTTCCAGTTAAACCAGCAAAGCAGCAGTGGTTGGTTCTTTCAAACTTGAATGGAAAGCTTATTCTAGCAATGTCTGTTAACATATCTTTGAATCGACCCTATGCAAAGACCGCTACTGGCTAACCGTCTGCCTGCTGGATTTGATCGATTCATCAGCAGCTTCAGCAGTTCCTGCCTCCTTAAGTGGTCACACTGGAACTAGAGCTGGTTGAACTGCTGGTCTAGGTAGGGCTAGACATTTTACTGTAATTACTATTTTTTGCCTTCCTGTGCTCGTCCTTCTTCCACCGTCATCCGATTTCATCCGTGTCAATATTTGCTGCTGGGGGGAGTCGGTTTCAACATCAATCTTGCATTGCCGCGGTCTTGTTTAACCAAGCCCAAAGCCCTTCTCTCTTTTTATTTGTCTAAGCCACTGCCCTGATGTATGATTATGGTCTGACTGTGTTCGATTTGAAGACTTTCAGTATACTTACGTTTTATTTCCACTTGAATGGTCAACACAATTAATATGACTTATACAAAGAGTAATTTAAAAAAATTAGATAAAAGTAACATAATACTACAGTATCATACATAATGATAATAGTAGTTAACCTTAGACTCGCATCTGATCTGAATCCGTTTACCACCGCTTCAGACTAAGCAACCGTATCCCGATGCAAAAACGACCAGGTCGAGGACCCTGCTAAACGACCTACTGCAATCAGAAAGTTTATGAGAAATTTATACATAATGTGTATATAAGTTGATAAGAATTTATTTATTAGAAAGTTGATGGTATGCTGGCGTCGGCCTGCTCTATTTGGACGAACATCAGCGGTTTCAGCAGTTCCTGTCTCCATAAGCAACCAGACTGGGACCAGCGCTGGTTGAACTGTTGGTAGACCTGCTGAACTTTGTACTGGATTATACGAGTCTAAATAACCTTGAATGGAACGACTTGTGTACTTGTCAGGTATTGATCCACGTGAGGTTTTCGACCATTCACAATAAACGTAATATTTTAGTGTTGCTGGATTGCATTGCCAGATTTGTTCCAAGGTATCATTCGCACCGTCTGTTAGCTTTTCCTTCTTCACTTGTTCTCGTGGCTACTATAAAGAAAGCTGGATGGTTTTCGCTTCTTTTGCACCCAGTCTGGAGAGTCTTGGATTCAAGCGAGGGAAAACAGTAGGGGGCCGGTCAGTGTGCAAGTCGTTTTCGCTAGAAGTTATTCGACAGTTCTGTCAATAAGAAGCGAACAATGCAAAAGGTAAAACAGTTGTTTTAATGGTTTTAGCGACTATCTTCTGGGACCCTGGATCCAGGGGTGTTTCCAAACTGCAACCGGCGAACCTCAGCCCCTGTAAGAGGGCTTTCCCGAAGGCGGGCCATGGGATACGGGGCTGTCTTGCATGCGGTTTCTCTTGCGGTTCGCCGGTTGCAGTTTGGAAACACCCCTGAAAGCCAGGGTCCCAGAAGATAGTCTCATGTCGTCGCTCATTACGCAGACGAGTCTTTCTGAAACGCAGCTGTTATAAATTAGTTATGTCTGTTGGTTCGTAGTCATTGACGTTAACTTCAACTTAGTTAGCCTATCAGTAGAATGTGAAAATGAGAATACGAAATACGCAGGCTGTAACCAGACCGTGTTTTTCCAAAGGTAACTCCATTCCAAGGATTTTAGTTCTTTAAAAGAAATACTAATTAAGTCAGATTTACGAAAAAAAGCGCGGGTAGATTACCGCGATAAAGAGGTTCATGTTCGTCACGTCACAAGTTCATTTGTCTCCAGTTCCAGGAAAATCCATGCTGTTTTGTAAAGGTTGGGTTAAAATGCAGAGAATTGCCAACACAGTACTTGACCTTGAACGTAGTTTTTAACAACGGTAGTATTATAGGATAATATTATAGAACATAGTACTATCCTCACCGAGGGATAGTCCGTCTCCATTGCTTTCTTTTCTGCACCACAGTACAGTACTTATGTAGCCATCATTTAATTCAGTTTGTGTGTTCGCGACTTTAAACTCGATCGCAGTAGTTAGTTTAGGTAACCTGGCTTTGTCTGCCGTACTTTAGATTCCATTTAAACAATGTTCAGTGACCGAATTGTCTTTGTTATTTTCTATGTTTGTTTGTGAATAGCAATCGAATGAAGATGACTGTAAAATTATTCAATAGTTGGGAAATTTTCAATTGAAAAGAGGGCGAAGTGTCGAGACGACTCATATTCGTCACGTGGGGTACCCAGTTGAGTCGACTGCAGTTAAAAAGAGCGTCAAAAGTTGGGTCGACTCATGTACGACACGTCGGAAAGCAATTGAGTCGAGCGCCATTGAAAAGAGAGTCAAAAGTTGAGTCGACTCGTGTACGATACGTCGGAAAGCAATTGAGTCGAGTGCCACTGAAAAGAGCGTCAAAAGTCTAGTCGACTCATGTACGACACGTCGCTAAGAGTTGACTCGCCCGCAGTGGAAAAGGGTGAAATGGTGGGGCGAGTCCGACTCATGTACGACACAAGGGTACACTTGACTCGCCCGCAGTGGAAAAGAGGGCGAAATGTCCTGGGCATGCTCGGACTTGTTTGGCTCCCATGTAAAGAGATAGGAGAAACGATTATACAGAAACAGATGTTATAGGGAGTTTGGAAAAACGGCGAGAAGAAAAACGGGGGGAAAAAAGGGAAAAACACGTGGAATGGAAAAAAGTGAACAGTAAGTTTCCATGCAATGGAGACAGAAATCATGCATCTTTGCTTAACAGATTGCCTGAAACTTGGATGTTGAAGGCAAAATGCACACCTGCGCTCTAACAAACTAGGATACAGGGAACCTGCGAACATTCAGAAGCAGTAGTTCCAACCTTAATCCTAGTTCTAGGTTCGTTATAGTGCACCAAGTGAACCGTGCAAGGCTTAGGGAAGCACTTTTGACAGCCTTCTCCTAGCGGCCAGTCACCGAACAATGTTGGTTTGGGACACACAATGGCGTCTTGAGCCAGGTAGTTTTCCAGCTTATCTGTTGAGTTTTTAACTACAAATACTTTGCAAAGCACCCAGTGGTTCTTAGGTTACAACTGCTACTAGCTAGTTTTGACCTATTTGCTTTCAACGCCAGTCCTGTGGGAAATTAAATTGGTTTCTATGACACTCCTATGACGCGGTAACGATTCTGGCGGATCCAATAGATTTCTTTTAGTAACTTGAAATCTATTGCGCTTAACAGTAGAAAGGCAGTTTGCTAGATTCTTGTCAAAAGCAAGCAATCGTGCAAAAAGTTCAAATGAAACCGCAGAGAATCTACCTTTGGCAAGTTGCACTTCTAGATGACTTACAGTATGGTCCACAGGGACCGGTGGATGTACCAAGCGGAAAGAAGAAGATATCAAGCTTGAGACGAGATCAAAACTCACCGTTAAGTAAATAGAATATATAAGCATTTAAGTACGCGTGGTGCTTTGATGCATAATGAAGGAACCAGCATCGTTTCGGCCGTACTGCGAATCGGATATGCGCAGTACGACCGGTATCATTACGTAAATTGTCACATCGCTCTTAGATGCAGGTCAGTCTTCACTACGTTGTTGCTTGTTTACCATGCGACTTGGGAAAAAATCTTGACACTGGCTTTATACTCAAGGGGTTCTCTTTAGAACTCAGCATTCGGTAAGTAGCAATTTCTCTGCTTTGTTAATTAACGCAAGTAGATTACGGTACCGACGCAGCTTCAGCCAAACGCGTATAGCGTATCATTTTATGGGCAGCGATTTTCCCAAGTTCGCCACTATATGGAAATTGGCGTTTATTCAGTTCATACCGGCGTGTGTTGTTCGACATGGGAAAGAAAACATCTTTACAGTCAAAGTTGCAATGATTCGTTTAAGTTTGATGTTACACTCGCGATCAGATTGTATTTGGGTGTTGTGAACCAATTTGGTTCTTCTTTTTTCAACTGAACAAGTGAAGCTCAGTACTTCATTCAGTATCAGTCAGTATCAGTCAGTTAACCTTCAAGGATTAAATTTCAAGGATGCGAAAAGCCGAAATCACTCGTGAGAACGAGGAACTGATAACTGAAAACAAGAGTGACAATAGAACGAGTGTACAATAGCAGCCTTTGATACATTTTGGGAAATAGCCGACTTGCCCTGCTTACACCGATACTAACATCTTGTCCTGCATGTGACGTTTCGTTTAAGGCTATGAAAAGATTCGTCAGAGATATATGTATTGATTCTGGCACGTACTAGGATCACGTAAGTTCAGAAGGGTAGCCAATAATACTCCTTCTCTTGTGATATACAGTTACGTGTTAGGTTGCTCGCAGATGTGCAAGCTTCTGAATGCAGTCAAGAAGCCTGTTGAATCGTCTTTGACAAACTTATCATTTGTATTGGCACAGCAGTCGCTATGTACGGGCTTCTGCTAGAAAACCTTGCCGACTTCATCAAGAATACCTACGGCGATGCGAAATGGGAAGAAGTACGCAGAGCTACCGGCGTAGAGCAAACATCCTTCAGTACTCATCAAGTATATCCAGAAAACTACATGCCAAGACTTGTGCGAAAGGCTATTGAGGTAACTTCAATATAGTACACTGAACACATGCATTAAGTAGTTCGTTGTGTATTCAGAAGTATTAGTTTTGTTTACAGTCCCACTTAGTAGTGTATAAGCTGTTTGTTCTATATGCTATTAACTCATGAATGCAATTAGTATCATAGTTTATGGATGAACACCTACGGCTTTTGAAATATAAGCAACCGTAAAACAGGTCCTAAATGAAACGGCTTTAGATGCGAACTACGATGTCATTACAATGTTGCAAATAGTAAGAATAGTTTTGGCAACAGAAGGCAATGCCCTTTCAAGGACGGTAGGTTAACTGCTACAGCCACGCACTGAACCTACTCTCAGCGCCGGGTTTGATACAATGAGAAAAACATACTCGTCGCCTATATTGTTACCAAGAGCAACGCATGTGTCATCAGAAACCTCGTTATTGTGTCTTCTCAGGTTTCGCCCGAAACAGTAGAATAGATTCCTAGGCCAATTAAGCATCCAGCCATAGTTGCACTGGGCCATATAACACCGCAAGCAAGCGTTATTCACGTTTTGTTCGCCCCTAACCCTTAAAGCCTTATCATTAGCATTGTTCTTCTTCAACGAAAACAATCGCGGCGAAGCCGTATTACCTTGGCCTATTGGTTTTCTCGTTAATTGTGCACAGGGAGCTTACCAATTAATTGTCTGTGCAAGGTACTTCATTAGAAAAGACCAAACACCTCTGGTAACCAACCAATATTCTCGAGTTACAGGGTTGCTTACTTTTATTTCAACGGAATCAAAATCTAAATACTTGCTTTTCTCTGATTCTATGCAGATTCTCGGGATTACGGAACGTGAATTGATGAACCACATGGGCGAGTATTTCGTAATGTTTGTGGGACAATATGGCTACGACAGAGTACTGTCAGTACTCGGAAGACATCTCAGGGATTTCTTAAACGGTAAACAGCAACTTTACATACTGTGTAACAACTTTATCGATAACCGCTTGCACAATGTAGGACTCGACAACCTTCATGAATACCTCAAGTTTTCCTATCCTCGAATGAGGGCTCCGTCCTTCTTTTGTGAGAACGAGTCAGAGACGGGATTGACTCTTCATTATCGCAGCAAACGTAAAGGCTTCGTCTACTACACAATGGGCCAAATCAAACAGGTACGTTACGTAATCATCCTCTCTTTATATATCGCTATGTCATCTCGGATTACCGGGTTACTTCGCAACGTGTCAGTGCTAAAAGCACATGCAACGGGGGTGGATTCAAGTTCGCAGCAACTCACCGCTCGCAGCGACCGCGCTCAAACAGTTCATGAGTTTAATATCGTTCAATCCAGGTGGCGAAACACTTTTACAACGCTGATATCGATATTGACCTGGTCAAAGAAGAACTCGTGCTCGACACACATATCGTCACTTTTGAACTGCGCTTCGACAATCGTGCATATGTTGAAATGGTGACGCTTACCCGGGAGGACTTTTACTTGCCCGTTAGAGCCTCTCTGTTACTGGACATTTTCCCGTTTTGCATCATATTCAGGTAACCAGAATAAAAAAAGGCAGGAATCTGTTACCATCAGTCAATTCTTCCCAACTAGTTCTGACATGACAGTAAAACATATCGGCACTTCCCTTCGACAAATCATACCTCAGCTGGAAGGACAGCGAATCTGTGATGTTTTCGATTTACATAGACCAATGGAGGAGTTCAGATTTCTATCGGTAAGAACAACATTGAGTGAGAAGACAAGTCAATAAACTACGGGTACCCGATTTGCAGATTTTGAAGCGGACCAACAACATATTTGAGTTACGTACTATCGACGGTCTTCTAACGGGCAGGAGAATGTCTCGAGAAACTACCGATTTCACAGAAGAAGAGTCTGTCAAACTAAGTCTTAAAGGTACATCGATTGCAAGAGTTTTTCTTGGGTATCAATAGTGGTTACAGTAACACCTAATCCTTTCCAAATGTCTATTAAACACAGGACAGATGATGTATATGGCTGAATGGAAGATGATGATGTTCCTTGCGACTCCCATCATGTCTGACCTGAACGCTATGATCTCTGCGGGACTTAACATTAATGATCTTTCAATGCATGATTTCTCACGGTTAGTACTACTTTTAGTATTGCATAATAGCAGTAATAATTCTGCAGCAGTTTTATAACAAGTTATATCACGGTTTTAATTGCTTCATGTTACTCATGCATAATATTACTATGGATATTAGAACTTGTACTTTATGTTGATTATATCGAGTGCACTAAAATTCCTTTAGAGATCTTATGATGGCGGGTACTCAGCAGTCTGTGGAACTCAAACTGGCACTTGATCAAGAGCAGCAGAAATCGAAAAAGTTGGAGGATTCCATGCGCAAGCTCGATGAAGAAATGAAAAGAACAGACGGACTTCTTTACCAAATGATTCCAAAAGTTGTAGCTGACAGACTTAGACAGGGAGCAAATCCCGTTGACACGTGTCAGGTACGGAAAGATCCATTCAATCTGCTTGCCGCAATCAAGCTATTAAAGAAGGGCCAATAAATCTAAGAATACCTTCTTCTTTTATAAGTTTCTACTCTTTACAACCTTGCTCCTCACACGAGCGCCTCAAATGGAGGCCTTGTAAGCACAATGTTAAGATGGCTGGCCCTACTTAGTCCGCAGCAATTCATTACTTAACCTTGTCTCCATTTTGAATAGGTTTTCGATGCGGTAACCGTTCTATTCTCTGATATTGTCACCTTCACTGAGATCAGCAGCAGGATATCCCCCATGGAAGTAGTCTCCATGTTGAACACGATGTACTCTATATTTGATCGACTTACCGAGTTCAATGGCGTGTACAAGGTACCGTAATTCTTCTTCAACTAAGTTCTGATAGATTATAGTTTAATCATTCATCGTCGAAGGTGGAGACGATAGGCGACGCGTACATGGTCGTGGGAGGAGCCCCTGAAAAAGAGGAATTACATGCATGTAAAATATGCGACATGGCCATGGATATGGTGAACGCAATCAAGGATCTCAAAGATCCCTCCACTGGTAATTAAACAAGGCTTAAAAGTAGAACTCGGAAAGCTCATCTTTTTGTCCTTCAGGGGAACACCTTCAGATTCGAGTAGGAATTCATTCGGGAACTGTTGTAGCGGGTGTTGTTGGTCTTAAAATGCCGAGGTATTGTCTATTCGGAGACACAGTTAACACCGGTAAGGTTTCACGCACAACTCAACTTGCAATAGAAAGACTGGTTAAGCTTATTACCGTAATTAGTTACTGTTACCTTATCAATGCTGACAATTAAACTTTAAGAAGTACATTAAGTTCTATATTTGTTATTTTCTGAGTTGCTATACCATTGAAACTGTAGAAGTAGTAAGCAACAAGAACCTAAACTTGTGAAGTTGTTGAGTAGTGCAAGCAAATCTCTCGACAATGATAGTTCTTACACAGTGCAAGTCTAGACTACAGAAACGCAGTGTCGCAAGTAGTTCTCTTACAGTGCAAGTAGCTTTTCAGCAATACAACTAACTAACTAGGTAACTCTAGACTAAAAGAAGACAACGACTGAAGTAGTTTTCATACATTGCAAGTAACTCACTAGACAACAGAAACTCGGTGACGGAAGTAGTTCTAATACCTAGTTGTTATTACCTAGCCTCGAGAATGGAATCAACCAGTCTTGCCATGAAGATTCACATTTCTGAGTTCACCAAAGAGTTATTGGGGACCGAGTACCGGACTGAGAAACGAGGAGACATTTGCGTCAAAGGGAAAGGTGATGCACGAGCACTTTTCATCAAACAGCAGCGGCTAGAACGATCTTTTCTTCATTAGGAAATCTGAAAACCTTCTGGCTGGTCGGGAAAGAGAACCGCGCTACACCTCCTGCTTATACGCTAACCAAGCATCACGTCCTTTCGACTGGCAATGACTTGCCGGTTAGAGGGTATTCCCCTATTACTATGGAAGACATTGCTCGAAGATCCCTCACTCAGTCACCAACGCTGAGTCTTCGACGTCAAACCGTGGTAGTCACAGGTAAACTTTGACATTTCGTGCCATCCTATACAAACAGTTCCACTAGTGCAACAAAATGAGTTTCATTTCTCATATTTCAGATGTTCCAGACTACGGTAACACCAAAGTTGATCCTCCACGCCGGTTAATGAGCTCAGATTCACAAGCATCGTTCTATCTTAGGCAGAAGATGTCCAACAGTTCACAAGAAACTGACAGTTTAACACTCAGCGCGCCCTTCTTAGGTGATGTTACAGGTAACGTACAGTTGCAGTAGGTAATTAGAACCTCGATGATGTATTGCTTCGTAATTGTTAGATAATCGCCGAGACGGTGGGTGCAACGCCAAAAACCAATTGGAACTATTACTAAACCCCTATGGTAAGCTTCGTGCTCAAACGCCAACTTGAATGTATTAGAAGAAACAAATTAAGAACTATTCATTCAGCTCAACTCAGATCAACGCAGCTCAAGTTATGATTGTAATACGTTGTATTCCTTATGCAAAAACGCAGGCATCGGAAAGCTAAACGAGATTGCACTGAGAACGTCTAACACAGCCGGCCCAAACTACCTTCACCTCAACAAACCTAAACCGAGAAGATGCCTTTTCGGTTTTGTAAAGCTAAAGAGAAACGAGGTTCACCACAGTTCCGATGTTGACAACTCTCCAGATTTCCGGGCGGACTCGCTGAACAACCTCACTGAAACGATCAGCGAAAAACACGACCAACTTTGCTGTCCTAGTCTCACGTTCAGACGTTCACAGCAGCCAAGCGTTACGTGTGTTTTAAGTTGAATTCAACTGCAGTTTCTGACGTACATGTCGTCGGCTTACAAATCATGCTGTTACTTTCGAATTCTGGTCAAAATAACTGTGTTTCAACAATCAACTTTCAACCGACACTGGAACCAAATTGTGTAATTATATATAATGACTAGTATCTGTTGTAATATTCATGTTTTGAAGCTTTTTATTCCGTTACGAAGGGTAAGATATTTTCTTTGTTGAATGTGACGCCATGTTTTGAATGTGATGTGCTTTAATCATAACAAGAAAATCAAACACAACTAACCATGTACGGGTGAACATTTGTAACCGAGTGGTAGTTTTTATATCCATATATTACAATACATGTATGTTTTCAGCGTTCTCGTATTCGTCATCATTAACAAAAGAATCTTACAGAACAGTTGACATTTTCGGATTTACTTCAAACTTCGCCAAGTCTCAAACTCGAATACAGAATACAACATGTTGCTTGAACAGCCATTGCAGCCTCGTTAATGTGAATGGTACCGCTGATATACACCTTCTTTTGTTAAAACTCCCAACTATTACCACTGGAATGACATCTTTCACGTTGATTCGCGAACGCGAACTACCATCAGAAGTATCTACTGATGTACGTAGTATGTAAGTATATAGTATGTAGTACTTTCGTACTGTCATTATTTGAATGGAACTAAACGAACGATCATCACATTTACTTTCATACTAGAGATAAGAAGCTTTGATTACGTCCACTAAACGATTAGTTACGCGTGGGTATAACAGTAACTTAGTACTCTTTAGTAGTTCTGTTGCGTCGTTTCGCTGATGTTCGTATAACTACATCCGTTGAATAACAGATCCCTGCCGACTGTTTTCCACTAATCTCAATAAGAGGGATATGACTTGACACATTTATGTCCTAAAACCTTAGTTACCCTAATGGACCGCTAAACCTATGGCAACTGCCGGTAGCAGCAACAGGTATAAATGCAGAAAGCGATTTTTCTGTGCGCCCAGTTTCTATCACAATGCCTTCTCAGCTTGTTATCACCAAATACAACCTAACTGAAACTGAGCGTCTCGAGTTTGAGGCGGCCATGACATTCTGGAGCAACCGGTTGATTGTCATCCTTGGCGTGACGATTCTTTTGGCGATTCCACTAACTCTGACTACGGTCGTGGGGGCTTTTGCTTCAGTTCGCAAGCGAAATGCAACGGTTATCGACTGGATCATCATTTTCTACAGCACTGGCTTGGTCCAAACCTGCTTTATCGCTGAGGTATAACAACTCCAGCTTTTTTAGACTTGAAACCGAGCTAATAGATCATGTTTTCCTTTCTTAAAAGCTGGTTTTTGTCCTCACTCTTCCGGTATTTTGCAGATATGTACATTCGCCCGCGTTCTCGCATGGCACACCGACTCGGTCAACATCTTCGTTTCGTGCTTCCTGACGCATTTCTCCTCGTATCTGGGTTGGGTGATCTTGGAAGCAGGTCTGACTGTTGTTACCGTACTCCGGTACATATACATCTTTCATCCGCACTGGGGCATGTCGATATCTGTTAGACCGCGTCAAACACTTCTTTACATCTTCTCATTTCTCGTTTGTAAGTAGCGATGCTTCAGCGGTTATCGCATTACTTCAGCTAATGTTCCCGCTTTCTGTGTTTAGGCCTGGCACTAGCACGAGGGATAGGAGATTATCTATTCGAAAATGGCGCCCTCTTCAACTTCTGTGTTGGAGCTTCTAGCATCAGTTACAATCAAATTGTCTACAACCTCAATTCTGCCTTCAGCACGGCTTACATGGCTATTGTCTATCTAACTGACTTTTACCTGACCATCAAAATATGGAGATATATCCGCTCGAAAACACGCCAGGTATGTAAAGTGTAACCATGAATATCACACTACTGAATCCTTAACTTAATCAATAATAGTCGAGGTGCGAATAGGCGAACAGTTAGAGTTAACCAGAGTTAAAGAGTAACATACGTTTTCGCTTTCATCATTATTGAGTAGTTTAAGTAGTGCTGATCGTCCCGAGTCAGTGGTATGTAACATCTTACAACATCAGTGGTTCATTATAGGTTGGTATCCTAAACGCAGCAACGGTATCTCGCCGGCAGCAGCAAAATTTGATCACAGCTGGAGGCAGCCTCGTATGTCGCATTATCACAATTCTACCGTACTTTGGCATCGGAATAACGCAAGCCCTACTTCAACCCCAGGATGGCAAGATCAACGATATACTCTACTGCCTCATCATCTATGTCATGTATTACGTTTGCGTCACGATCCTGCTACCTTTGTCCAGTATCGTCCACAGTCCTCTTATTCGACAGCCGGTCATCCACGTGTGTAGGAAAGCACGCTGCGTCAGTCTAGAAACATGTTCTCCCTGTAATACTTGCTGTATTCGAGGCTCCACCGATACGACTAGCCTGGCTTATCTGCAAAATGAAGCCGTTCCTACGAAAACCTCCAAGGTAAATATTAGAGAAACAATTGAAGGTTCTTCGGGAGGAGTCTACTTGGGAGAATAACAACTGAACTATGCACGTACCCCATCAATCTTTCTACTGCAACTATGTCCCTATATCAAAGTAACAATAATATCGATTAAATTGAGAAAAGCAATGTATTTTTGAACTTCTGCCGAAACTTAAATCTAAAGAGGTTACGTAATATCTCCTGCTAAAACCTACCCCTAATGTAAACGGCATGGAAATAAGGAAAATTCAAAGGAGCGTGTACCATGAAAACTGAACTTGATTTTCTCTTGTGGATGTATAAAGAAAAGAATACAATATTAGATGACTGCATTCCTTCATGGTCCAGAGTCTAGTACTTTGGTTGGGCATTTTCGCGCACACTGGAGAAAACAGAAAGAAAACAAGCATTATTAGTTCCGCATTGTGATAGACAGGTAAGCTAGATGTTCCTAATTGGCCCGAAAGAATAGTACCGCGTTAATAAGGCCTACTAGTGATTTGTTGTTATCCTTGTTTCATTAAAACAACAAAATCGCTAGTCTTCCATACTACCGCGACCTTTACAAATGCATCTGAGAAATGGACGAATTGTCAATAACGGGGCTGCCACAAAACGCACCTTTGCTGAAGCAGGTACTGCGCCTTCCAGATTTGCTCCGAACTGCCCGAAATCGTAATAATGCGTTCGCTGCAGCCCGGCCGAGGCTCGTCTATAACGATGCTGGCTCCCGAATCGCCGCGAATTTTCCGAATGCGAGCTCCTCCTTTGCCGATGATTGCACCAGCCAACTAAAACATACAACATCCTTTAGGTTGACGTAGGGTTGCCAAAAACTATTGCACGTGCAATTCGGTAAAATAGTAATACACATAAAACCCTTAGCTGGAATCTTGTAGTTGATTTTCATATTAACCTTAGTTATATTCATCAAATTACGTCAATTTAAAAATGTAAAACGTACATCTTTTGGAATGGACACTTGTGTAGTTTCAGCTTGAGCGCGAGGAGCTTCTTCCCGGAAGGATCTCTCTTCCCTGTAGGCTCTGTGTTATTTTTAAATAAAAAAATTAGACGTTAAAATGGTCAAATATAACTTTGGTTTTAGTTCAATTTATATGAAAACTAATAGCCAGTTAGCCAGTTCAACTGTCGGTATACTACGACTGTATTTCTACTAGTTAGCAAGTAGTTCAATAATTTATTTCATGTTAAAGTGTAAAATTACCCAAGGGAACGAATCGGCTGGGGTGCACCCATAAGGCTCAGCGGTGGTTCGTGATCAAAGGTACTCTCCCTGTAGCGACTGCGAGGTGGAGAGAGGTCCCTCGGCACCTCACGGATAACCGGAGGAAGGCCAATCTTCATATCCCGACGGTTTCCTCCGCCAATGCCTCCTCCGCCACCGCCAGATCCTGCTCCCCCGCCTTCACCAAAGCCGCCGTACTCGGATGCGAACGCCTCGTCGTAGTAGAAGGGATTGTAAGGATCGACGGGTCCTTTGCAGGCAGTCTGTTAAGAATAGCAATTGAAAGTTTTAGCGATCACACAGTACAGAGTAAACAGAAAGGGTTCTGAAGGGCGAGGAATTTGGTAATATCACATTCTTTCGGACTTTATCCCGGCAAAACTAACGAGCCAACTGAAACGAAACTTTACTAAGTATGTTAAGTGCCATTGAATCTACAGAAGATTTTTTTCGGGTTGCTATGCCCTTTAAAAAAAGTGGGAGTACTAAACAAACAACCCTTCCCTGGTAAACCCTCCATCCCCTCCCTTTCTGTCGGTTTGGACTGCACACGGCAGTATGGTGAATGGAGTGAACGTAAAAATTACCTCTTTGAGCAGCGCGACAATGTGTTTCACGCACTCGGCACAATCAGCCGGTTTGCCCAGGATCTGCACGATACGATCCGTGCTGCGGGGGCAGCAGTGGGAATAGACGGTTATCCGGGTGCCAGTCGACTGGAAAGGAAGAGCGTGATACTGAATAGTTCAATGGCAACTATTGGTACAATCAACTCGGATAAGACCAAACAAGAGATGCACGACTCAAGAAGTGTTAATACAATTTAGATTATCAATAGACACTCGATACAATACATCATTTACAAGCGTTACGTTAACATATCTCTTGTGAGGTTGATGTGACGTGATTATAGTCAAGGTGTATACCTCACGTAGCTCCTTCACTTTAGCCCCGCCTTTGCCGATAATGCATCCAATTTGGCTCTGATGAACCAGAAGACGGGCGTCAACATCTCCAACACGTCCAGTGCGGTCGGCACGACCTCTCGACATCTTTGCATCAAGAAAGATCGTTATTAACAGACAACCAAACGGTTACTAACAAGTCGGACAATATCCATGGCTGACTTAACGTGCGAGTATATCTGCCACTGAAACGATAGCGTAACCGATATAACGTTCTTTCAAGTGGCCTGCGGACAAGTTTACCTCTTCAAGAGAAGGCAGCACGGCGCGAACGACGTTCAGCACAGAGTCCAAGTTTCCTTGAATGGTAAGAACCCTGGGAAAATAACCCGTCAAAGAATCAGCACACAATGCAAGGAACTCGTTCACTTTGCAGTGCAAAGGCAAAACAACATGCTCGGCTAACTCGTCTATTACAATACACAAGTGGTTAGTTATTAATAAACGGCAAAGCCAAAAATGCTAAGTACTTTTATCTCTCGTATTTTGTCAACTATACAGACGAAGGTAACACGGGATTGCTGGCTATTTTAAAAGGCAATGGAGGATTACGTTTTGGCACTTCTTTTTTTATTTTTTGGTTGTTGTTTTTATTCCGTCATTTTGGATATTTTTTTTAATCTTTTTTTTTTGTAAATGAAAAACAAAAGGTTTGTTTGCTTGGTTTGGAAGTTACCGTTCGGGTCCTGGGCAGTCGGGGAGTAAAATAGTGGCGTGATTCTGATTGGTGGATCGGATTTTCGGACATCGTAATTGGCGGAGGCGGAGAGTAGTTGGACATCGGCCACAAATTTACAATAATAAAATTTGTGTTTGTGTTTGAGAGTTGGCGGGAGGCGAGAGAACAGACAGAGGAGAGCGGTAAAAAAAAATAAAAGATTAAAAAAAAGAGATTAAAATATACCGAACTAAAGTAAGAGTGGAATTGTGCATTTCCTAAGTTGTTTGGTTTTAATGGTTAATTGACTACAACAAATACGTCATTCTTGTCTCTTCTCCGATTCACAACTGGCGGGCCTTCAAAATCCACTGCACTAAGACAGAAACACTGCGTTAAATTACGAAAACTTTTCATCACTCTTTCCCCCTGGTTGGTCATTGGGTGACCAGGGTTGCCAGTTATTTGGTTTCTCAAAAAAAAAGAAAAAACCACAAGACCAATCAAATTCTGCTGATGATCAAATGCAAGGGGGAAAAGGTAGGACAAGAGGACATTTCAAGTCCAACCAAAAAATCTTCCACACATCAACACACTGAGGGGAAAATCACCATAGATAGTTTTAGAAAACCGTCTCAGCAGTGAGGAAACTCACAGAAATCAGTAAACACGGGCAATGGATAAATAAATAAATAAAAATCAGGTTCAGATAATCATAAGACAGGGGGTTTGGGGGAGGAAACACAATCTCATTCCAACTTGTTTCAACGGTACCTTCCCCTGTGTGCAACTACAAATCTACTCGATAGGTGGCATCGCGAAGAGGGCAAACAAGATGGAAGCATCTCGTTGGCTTTTCATGTCAACTTGAAGCTTTGGTAGGAAAAAAAAATAGAAGAAGAATAAGATGTATCAAAAGCATCAACTAAGGTGGTTTTTTGAAATCGTGTTTTGTTTTTAAATTTAATAAAAGCTAGCTTAGTATTTTCTGGCAACCAGCCCGAATGGATTAAGACAGCGATTTTTTTAGATAGATATATACGTATATACAGGAAATCAACTGAAATACACTCTGAATTTCTGCATCAAGTTTGAAATAAGTTGGCGAAAGATAAAAAACTCACCTCTGTACGCAGTTTAGATATGTTACTTCCACCTTTGCCAATGATGGAACCAGCGACCTGATGAATTCACAAATGTTAACGGCTTTGGAAATACAAGATAATCATTCAGAAGAAATTACCTTGCTGAAGACGAGAAAGCGCAATTCAGTGTCTCCCATTGGTCGGGGACGTTTGGGCGCCGGCCCTGCTTCACTATCTGTATTACGCTTCATACCTGCAATTGAACAGTTAAACAATAATTTCACGTTTCACCGAATGTCGACAGGTACTTATTTGAACAATGAAAAAAAAAAGGGACGTTAAATTGTGGCCTACAAATTGCGTTGTCGCCTCTTTCCGCCAACGTGCGAAACGAGTGATTCGCAAGTTATGCGAGTAGTTCCTTTTCTTGTTCCCCCCTCCCCGCCAAAAAACAAAACAGTTTGAAATTTGAATCAATACTGATCATTAGTTGTAAATTGGTGAATTAGTAAAGTAGCAGTTGAAACACTCTCGGCTCCTACAACGTACAAGGTACCCACACACACTGGCACACACTCTGACACAGACACACGCCAAAAGGTCCTCTATTGATTTTTGTCCACCAGGAAACAAGCCGAAAATAAGAGGGTGGCCACAGAGGGCGGGCTGGGGGGTGGAATGGGCTTTTGGGGGGTAAGGGGTGGGGTGGGGGACGCGCTCTTCTGCTAACGCTGCTATACGACGGTTAGCCGAGTGTTGCACTCATCGCAGCTAACCCACGACGACGAGCAAGAGTACACGTCACGTTCAAAACTTTGCTCAAATCCGGCACTTGCAAACTAAAGCACAGGAGCTTCGAGCAGACACGCACAGAGACCATGGAAACAGCAGTGCAAACGTACCAGAGACCAAGAGATACACGAAACAATAGTTGCACTTTTGTGTATCTGTTATCTGTCTATCTGTCTATCTATTTATCTATCTATCTATGTATCTATCTATCTAGCTACCTACCTATCTATCTAATCGATCCATCTACCTACCTATCTATTTATCTATCTATGTACCTATCTATCTATCTATGTATCTATGTATCTATCTATCTATCTACCTATCTAACTATCTACTTTTCTACCTATCTTGCTTATCCATCCATCCATCTAACTACCGACCTATTTATCTACCTATCTCTCTACCCGTCTGCTTCTCTTTGTCTGTATTCATCTATCCATCTATCTAACCATCTATTCACCTAACTGCCTCTGCAAATTTCGACTAAAAAACAGCGCTGGAGCTTTACAAATATTGTAAAAATAGCCTTCCCTATGACGAGTATCCTAACATTTGGTTACTTATTCAAAAACGTTGACAGCACGAATCTTCCAATCTTTTTAAGCTTTAAGCGCTGAATTAATAGTAAAATACCGGTTTTAAAAAGCAAATACACAAATAAATTTGAATAATACTATGCAAAGCAATTAAAGCCTAAATTACGGTTAATGGAAAGCGAGGCTTAAGTTATTTTAACAGTAATCTAAATAAACACAGAGATTAGTTGATATTCTGTCCCAAAAAAAAACAGCAACTAATTCATACGTAAACGCGAGACGGGGAAAAAAAATGCAAGACTAGCACTAAAACCAATTGGTTAAATGCGCTCCCAGAGTTCTGTCACGGGAACGCAAGGTAAACTTTTCAATTTCCACAAAACAAAAAGCAAACACAAGAGAAACCAAGAGAACGAAAAAAAAAACTTCACGAAGTTGTATGTTGCGCGTTTGGAACGCAATCGCCGTCACCATGACAACAAAGGGTAACAAAAGAGGCAAAACACAGCTGGTTGCCATGGCAACCGGCCACCGTGCATGAAATATTCCTAATGCCTTTCGCAATGATTGACACGCACATCGTTTGTCTTCCCAACTTAGGGCTTTTGCTCTAATGCAGTTTACTGTGGTAACACCAAGGTTGTTCCATTTATCGACGAGACCTGAGGTCTTGCAAGTCAACGACCAACGCCTTGCAAATTGGCTCAATCTTAACCCTGTCTACAATTCAAACATTCAAGGGAAAAACAGTGCTGGGCATTGATTATAATAGCCACTGTCTGAATAGCAAAATCAATAACGGGAACTATAGCGAGCGAAGGTTCCATGGAATTTCTTTCAAAATCAGCTTTTTATTTTTTAAAAAATTATATTTACATATAGTGCAACGTATCTTCTGTACGTAAAGAAATGCTTGTATTATTTTAATTTTTAAAACTTGGTATGTTGATAACTTTTAAGTACTGTGAGGAAAAAACGGTGCAGGGCATTGATTATAATAGCCACTGTCTGGATAGCAAAATCAATAAGAAATTACTGGAGCAATTAGACCGATGGTTTCACGGATTTTTTTACTATATTAGCTTTAAATATGTTCAAATTGAACTCGTATGCAAACTGTGTAAGAAATTATTCTATTATTTCTGTATTTTTTTAAAACATGTTAGTTCACTAAATGTCCACATGATAGTTAAATACAAAACAATAAAAAAATCTGTAGCCATCTATATGTCCGTCTATCGGTCTATCTATCCATCTATCTCTATATATCTGTCTCTATCCATCTATCTGTCTATCTATCTGTCTATCTTTCTATATATCTATTTGTCTCTACCTATCTACCTTAGTTGTCTATCAATCTTATCTACCTGTCTGTCTAACTATCTTATTTATCTGTCTGTCTACCTATTCTGTCTATCTATCTATCTATCTATCTATCTATCTATCTATCTATCTATCTATCTATCTATCTATCTTTCTATCTGTCTATCTATTTATCTATCCATTGATCCGCCTATCCATCTGTCTATCTATCTATCTACCCATTGATCCATCTATCGGTCTATCTATCTGTCTATCTATCTATCCACCTATCTCTATCCATCTGTCTCTAACTATCTATCTGTCTATCTATTTATCCATATACCCACTGATCCATCTATCTATCTATCTATCTATCTATCCGTCTCACTGCACATCCTGACCGTCCCATCCACGGTTATAACACTGCACCCTCTAGAATTACATCATCTATGCATCATCCGCCTATGCACCCTATAGCTGTCTATTTAATTAAACATTTTCCATTAAACTTTCTTCACAACAGATTTTTTTTACATTTTTAATTTGCTTTCCTTTACATATTTCATTCTTCCTGCAGCGAAATCATTTGTTGACGTAAATTAATCTATTCCGCCGGGGTTCCAGAGAGCAAGACATAACTCCTCCAATGTACAGGCTGCTTACCAAACCCCGCATTTACTTTTTTAAACAAATATAATATATATAAATAAAAATACCAAACGACACAGCGTAAGCTGGCCCAACTTCAGTCTTAATAACGAAGACGAAATAAAACATCTATCCATTCATCATCTCCTCTATAAGTCAATTCGCCGTTGAGTAAAAAAATCAGTAAAGCATCCGGTAAGTAGCCAAGAAGTACGGGATTATCTGTCATGTTACCTGAAACATTGCCAAACAAGTGAAGTCCATCTACCTGCGTCTTACCCTGTGGCTGCGCAATTACGACAATGTGCAACTGGGACGACCCATTGATATTACCACCACCGTTGGTGCATCCACTTAAAGGTACGGGTAGCGGTAGGGTGGCAACGGCCGGGCTGCTGCTACCCATACCCGGTGGGGGCGGTACCACGTAAGACAATAGCGACGGAGTCGAGGCTACGGTTAATAATGCGTCGTTTGATTCTTCGGCTTGATTTGTAGTCGAATCTTCAATCACTTCGGTGGCTAGCATTTTATCTTTTTTTTCTGTATTTTAAATTTTAATGTCGTTGGATTTCCGGTGGTTAAGGAGAATCGTAAAAACTGTTCCTCACCAGGCGACTGCTCTGTGCTGACTAACGCCGGCCTTAAAGCGGCGCGGGTAAAGTAATAACAAGCCAGCACGTCAAACATAACATTTCTAAACTTGGACTCGTGACTGTTTATTTTGCCTGATACCTGGCGCCTGACCAAACCCCTCAGACATTTAACATACTGTCGTCGAAAAAAAAATTAAATAAACAAAAACAACATTCATCTCTGGCTAACTTATTACCATGTCTTTCTTGACATTTTTTTACTTTTAACCTTTTTTATCATTTCTCGCAACTGCCGCGGAACTCGACGACTGGAGGAGATAACGAGCCTTCCGAAAATTACTTCACAATTTCGATCAAATACCCACAAGCCTTCCTGAGAGTTCTCGCTATTCTTGGACGATGACTCGTCGGGCTGTTTTAAGAGTCCCGCTGAAATTAGAACCAACTAAAAAAGAACGCTACTAAGTGTGTGTGTCATCTCGGTGACGGAACCACTACGCCATCTCGATTACGCTAATTCTCGAGGTCTGAATTCATACAACAGTCTCGCCAGACTCGCGTAACAAAAGGCTACGCTAAAACTTGACTCGTGTAAAGTTGGCACCGTAACCCAGGTGGTTACATTCATTCACCTATTCAACCGTTACACAGGTATATACACAAGTCTGGTCACGTCACAACCCCTTTACGCATAGCATTATAGAGCTAGCAGCGTCCTAATCTATGCTTCAACCTGCTTAACATTTCAACAGAGATTTGACTCGGAATTTAATCATACATAAGTAATAAGTAAATAACTCACCTTGATTACTTAGTAAAGGATCAATTTTCCTGGAATGTAAGCTCTCGTCGGTAAACGGCGAATGAGCTGGACTTGAATTTGCAGTAAAGGAAAAACAATAGCTTATCGTTTTCAACCACCACCAGGGAACGAGGGGGGACGCCGTCGCATCTGTCAACCCATGAAAAAGCTACTACGGGCTACCAGATTTCAGACATCCGCGAAAACAAAGCATTTTCTAACTAGGCTATTAACATAATTTTTTTAAAAATTTAACCTCAAAATTCAATCTATTTTATTATGGATTAATTTTAGTGAAATCCACGTCTTTCCTTTCGCAATAATTTAATACAGAGTTCATAATTTTTCAATAATTACGGTCAAGCTGCCAACCTTTGATTAGGTTTTATATTATTTTTAATATTTACTCTTAAAATGTTAATTCATTATAGAAATACAACGCGATAAATAAACTAAGTACAATAACAAACGTGTTGTTTATACACTGACTTTTGAGAGCTTCTCTTGACGTACACTTAGCAGCGAACTATTAATTCACGATAACTATAAATTTATAGTTTTAAAANAAGCATTTTCTAGCTAGGCTATTAACCATAATTTTTTAAAAAATTTACCTCAAAATTCAATCTATTTTATTATGGATTAATTTTAGTGCAATCCACGTCTTTCCTTTCGCAATAATGTAATACAGAGTTCATAATTTTTCAATTAATTACGGTCAAGCTGCCAACCTTTAATTAGGTTTTATGTTATTTTTAATATTTACTCTTAAAATGTTAATTCATTATAGAAATACAACGCGATAAATAAACTAAGTACAATAACAAACGTGTTGTTTATACACTGACTTTTGAGAGCTTCTCTTGACGTACATTTAGCAGCGAACTATTGATTCACGATATCTATAGATTTATAGTTTGAAAAACGTTTTAAAACGCGTTTATCTCGTTATGCACCACATAGTTTTTTTTTAAATTAATTGTCATGGTAGTGAATTGAATTGACAACTGGAGGACCGCACCGTTAATTAAGAAAACGGTAAATACTCTAGTAAATGCTATCTGAAATTCATAGTACTTTAAAATTATATCTTGAATGACTGTTACATAACACGCATTCAATTAGAGAATTATATTTGCGATATATACAGTTTTAAGTTTATAATATATCATATACATACATTATGCACTTGTTGTTTTGTTAGTGCAAAGGAATGGTGAAGTCCTGTACAGTCTGGGGCAATAAAAATGGGTTCTCGCTGGGGAAAAGTTGATTGCTTATTGCTCCCACATTTGCAAAGATATAGCTACCCAAAAAGTACTAGGTACAGCCCTGGTAGTACTTAACGAAGCCTTCAAGTTTCGTTGAAATCGGTTCATTAGTTTAGCCGAAATAAAATCCCAAAGATTAAGACTTACAACAGTTAACCGCCGTTCAGGACCCCTTTTTTTTAAAAAATTGCTCTTGACTGTACCACTGGTACTCTTACTATGGGTCCGTGAATGGATTATTCCACGAAACAATTATATATTTTAAGACTTAACTACGCTACTTCAGTGCCATTGTGATCCTTTTCCTGGTGACGTCACTAATCACCTGATTGGATTTTTAAATGCGTTTAATATAACCACTGGTTTTTCATACAACGTACATTGTTAAATGAGATTACTATCAAGATTTTGTTCAAGTGGGGAAAAAAGGGACAATACAATCAACTACACTTGGTCAAAAAAAAAAATTTAAAAAAGAAACGAAGCAAAAACTTTCCAAAGATTCTCCGATAAACCGCGATCTTCCAAAATGTCAGTAAAGAGAAATAGGAGACATTGACAATTAAATGGTAAAATGACGAGGTTCTCCAGGGCTTTTTTCTTTAAGAGGCTGTAGCTTATAAAACGACTATTGCAGCTGCTCAGCTCTCATGCGTTCCAGTATCGCGTCGCGGGCTAGAGCTCCCTCCATGCGTTGATTGAAGCAGTGGAAGCACATACCATCCAGCGTCGCGTTTCCTTTCATCGTACAGCGCCCTGCGCGGCAGTTCTTGTCGCTGGCCACCGGTGCACTTTGCTGCGCTCCATTACTGCCACCATCGACGGCTCTGTGAGGCTTTTCATCGACGTAAAACGTCGAATTGGAAAGGTACAGAGTGCCGTTATTCAGTTGCTTGGACAGAGGCTTCCTGGAAGGTAAACAAGCTGCTCCTTCGTGGGCCGCATTATCAGCTTCAGCGTAGAATACCGATTTGCCCGTACCGTAGATGGGACTTCCGTTGCTTTTGACATTCTTGCGAGCACGTTCTTCCTCCTGCTTCTGTTTAGCGTAGCAGGCGGTACACATGTAGCTGGTCAGGGCAGTTCCGTACATGGCGCAGTTGGGGTTGATGCAAGGACTGGGTCCCTCTTGTAAAGCGGTCTCTGCCAGGGCGTGCTGAGTGCGACGCTGCCACACCAGGGTCTGTTTCTGCTTCTCCGATTGCTGCTGGTCGTACCGT
Organism: Leptestheria dahalacensis; assembly: GCA_022114935.1. NCBI lineage: Eukaryota > Metazoa > Arthropoda > Branchiopoda > Diplostraca > Leptestheriidae > Leptestheria > Leptestheria dahalacensis. Next base: position 5,995 of record JAIQCU010000346.1, on the reverse strand, counting down.
TGACGCGCAGCTTGAATGTAATTGTCAATCATGCGATCGGCGCACGTGTTCAGCCTCTCCGTGTGTAAACGGGCGCACAGGATGAATTCCGGGTTCTCCCATTGACCGTTGTTGAGTCGTAATGGAGCAGCCGATCCGTTACCTTTCAGAGTGAAGTTGTCCAAGAGATTCTTTTTCAGTTTACGGCCCATGGATCTCCCCAAGCTGCCAAATTGCTTGGCGACGCTGTGCAGCTGTTTTGAGGTTTTCTGGCGCAATTCAGCGTCCGTGTTCCAGTCCTCCAGGTTATTCATTCTGACTATGGGGTGAGACGGTCTTGACCCGGCTTTGGTTTTCTTCACTATCGAAGGGCAGGCGACGTCGACTAGATCGAGGAACTGGTTCAAGAGGGCCAGCCGGTCTTCGTGGGTGAGGACGAGACGACTGACGACGCTGTCGTTCAACTCGTCGCGGTTCCAGACGCAGCTTTCTCCAGGGTCCACTTCGAACTGGATTGGCAGCAGCTCGTGCTCAGAGTCCATCAAAGGCAAAACTGCGGACAAATATTATAATTTAAAAAATTACCGATGTTACTTGTTTAATAAATGTTTAGTTGAATTAGTTATGTTATTATAATATTGTTGTAATTATTACACATATACAATTCAGGTATTTTTTCATATAATATATTATGTCTGCTGTAATATTATCTATTAATTTAATGCTGGCATTAAACGTTGAATATCTACCGATAAAAATGCAGTAAGATTGATGATAATTTTTAAATGATATTTACACATTGCGAGCCCACAATCGCAGTAGGGGACGAAGGGAAAGGGGACAACGAAATAACAAATAGGAGGAAACGGAAGTAACACAGTATATTTACTAATATTTAGCCTCACTTTCTTTGCATGTTATACCAATAATACCAATCTATAATACGTATATATAATCGGACTATATTTTAAAACCGCTAAATTAAAAGCCAAAGTCTGACTTAAGTATAATTCTAATAAATCCAAATCTGATATATTTCACTTCTATGGTTTTTCTCAAATATCACATAAGGTATATGTTATTAGATTATATAATGTTACCGTTAGATTAGAAACTTTAACAGACTTGACGCAGTAATCGAGTTAAACTGCTTGATCATTGATACCTGAAGGCGATTCTGAGGTGAGATTGATGGGTTTCGTTGCCACCAAGGCGGAAAAATGGGCGGAATCGTAGGCTAGGACTAGAGGCGACCTGCTGCACTCGGATGCTGGAATTTCCAGAGGCAGGTAAATGCCACCGAAAGTTATTGGAGCCAGGGCTTCACCGTGAACGTCCTATAGTTGAAAAAACGATGGAGTTACCGAAACAGAACACATACGATTCAATGCGGGCTGTTTGATTATAAATTGAAGCAGCTCTTCAACGGATCATATTATATTTATAACATAAAAATTAATCATAATAATAATACTACAATAATAATTTATTACTGACATTTATATTTGTACGTTTAACTAAATACTTTAAGAAAGGTATCGGCGATGACAATGATGGGCCTCTTGAGGACGTGTGCCAAAGCCAGCACATGAATTTCCTCCAAACTCTCGTAGGTCTTGACTCGGTCCTCACTCGTACTGGAGTCGACGTCGCACAAATTTGGAGTCGACGATCCCGACGACCTCGGCTGGGAACTGGCCAAGCGGAGTACGTTGGCCCATTCGTGGCTCCATTCGTCTTCGCTCAGGACGAGATTGAGTCCATTCTACAGAATATATCATTCTTGAGAAAATGTTGTCTTTAATAAAACTAGAATTTAATATAGTAATGAGACATCGGAATAACTGTTCTTCAACTACAGTACAAATTAAGAACTGACATTAAAATCGTCAAAAACGAGCAATAAGTTGATATTTCTCACATTACTGTTTCATTTATCAATTCTTTCATACTTTTCCAACAAATTAAACTGTACGGTTACGATCGGTTGGCCCTTACCTGTGCATTAGAACGCGCAATCTGCCAACGCCATCGACGCCAAAGAGCATGACGAGAAACACTGGTAGTGAGAAAGAAGTGCAGTGCCTTGCGTAGAGTTAGTAGGCGATCGTGAAGACCCCACATTCCTTTCAAATACAAGGGACATTAATTAATATTTAGCTAATCAATTATAACTCCATTCATTTCATCTAACATCGAAATATCACAATTGATACTTAAATGCAACCGCTCTTATTATATATACAAGTACTTGTTTAACCCAAAAAGCAGCGGGAAAAGAAACAGAATGAATCATACACCCAATGGAGGAGATTAAGGGTTACTATCTGTTTTGCTCATTTCTGTACAAATGGAGGTGACTGTACACCTAATGACGCCGCGTGTAATAAACAATTTCCGTCGCCGGTTGTCGAAAGCGGATGTAACTTTTGACATCCTTCCCCCAAACAGGTCCACCAGTTTAAACGACCCGCCTCTTCAAGGGAGATAAGGACCGATGTGTCGATCAGCTCGTTTTCCACGAACCCGCGAAATTCGTCTAGAAGAGATTCAGATAGATAAACTCGAGTCTGTAAGCTCTTAATAAGAAATAAAAAACCTGAAAAGGAAGAAAAACTGGGCAGCGTGAAGATGTAGTCGTGCGTCTCGATGGGCGAGAAACTCGGCGGGCTGCCCTGGCTGCCGATCTCGTCGAGCTCCGAGAAAGTAGCCCGTAACTCGGTCCGCACCTGGGTGATAATACAGGCGTTTTCCGCCGTCCGCGAGATTCCTCGGGAAAGTTTCTTGGCTGTGTAAATACGAGCATCTTGTTTTAAACTCAACATACAGAGCATGCCGTCTTCCGCGTACCTTCGTCTTCCGTAACTTCAACTGCAGACATTTTAGAAAGCATTGGTTTGGGAGTCTCGGCAGTGTTACTGCAGCTTTTCCTGGCCATTTGTTGCTGCCTCGTCGTCGATGAAGAATGCATCACACATTACAAGCTCCGGCCAAATCTACACAAAACCACATCAAATGAGACTTTACTCGCTAGTTATCGAGACAAAAGACAGACCCTCCAACCTTAGTTCCTGCGTCCAGAGTTTCCTGGTCTCGTAAGCGTAAGCGAGATTCCTAAAGACCATTCAGCTGAATAAATTTCTCTTCGTCCTACGCCAGCAAACATTGGCCTCGTCAATGGCCGTTGGCTTTCCTGTTCAACAGCGGCCTGCAGGGGCCCTCGTTCAGTTACCGCTTCACCTAAATCTAATTTCAAATGAATAAAATACGCAGAAATCAAGTAATGACTCGCATATCAGCATAAAAAGTAGGTCAATAACATACCGTCGAGGCGGTCTCTTGCACTTGACAGTTACGTAGCTCTCGGCTATTATTGTTCCAGTCGACTGGTAACAGTTCAAGAAACCACCGCTAGATGGCCTTGCATTTCATTCAGTCTTCGTGAAAACCTGGTTCACAACAGCACGCGCTCCAAAATTTGGCATTTCATATCAGGAAAAGTACTAGTTTGAATTGTCTGAAAATTTACACTCAGATTCTAGTACACAAGATGATTTTTCAAGTAAATTTTGAATCGTATGCAGATGCAACTTTTTCAGATACGTGCCAAAAACACTGAACCCTCTTATGTGGTAGACTGTACAGTACATGCGGATATCTGTATATTACATACATTCGAGAAGATCCTGATGTTCCAGCCTCTCGTAGACATTCATGTGGTAAGAAAAGACCGTCGAGTTACACACGTGTGCCGTCTGAATGAATCATTAGGTGTGTTTTCCAATGCGCAGACTTGTTTTGAAAGTATAACGTGCACTGTGGGAAATGCAGTTGCCAAGACACGCGTGTTATTTAGGAAATTAATCCGAGGTTTTCCTCAAAAATCTGGAAACTCTGTTCTAATTTGTGCAGGGTTTAAGTGAAAGACGTAATATTACCGTGCGATGTCAAGAATAACATGCATTGTAAAGTGTTGTTGGATGCTTCGTCTAATTAACAAAACAGTGTCCAAAGAAGGAACTAGATATTACATGCAAGTTTCATGCAAGTTACACGCAAGTTTCATGCAAGTTTCATGCAAGTTTCATGCAAGTTTCATGCAAGTTTCATGCAAGTTTCATGCAAGTTTCATGCAAGTTTAAATAGGGTTTATACACAAATTCCAACTTGAACCAATGAATGACATCGTCTTAGTTTTCAATTCCTTAATAACCGCATTCTACTACGTTGCTGTTCAGAGTCACTTCGAATTCATGAATGAATGTCCATATCTTCACTGCGCCGTGCAGGAGGGCACAGCATGAAGGATTCTGCATCTCCAGCGTGGATTTTACTTTCTTCCGTGACACGGTCGAGATCGGCAGTCAACATGACTGTGACTCTATTTCGCTGTTGGCCTGTTCTTGTATTCGCTGTCCTACCAGCTTCAGGACGAGGTAACTTTAACTTTTATTTCATTACAGTTAAACTTGATTACAATTTACTGATTCTAAAAAATATCGGGCTTTTGAGTGATGTTAAAAGCAGAAGATGTAAGCTGCTTACAACGTCTCTCACTAAACTTATTTAGCTTGTTTTCTCATCATAAAACGCAAGTTGATTTAGCGTTATCATTATCATGATATTGTCAAAATAGATAAGGCCAGATGATCAAATCGTGACACTTACTGCAATACTTACGTTTCATCTGATCTGAACATTATCTGATAGTTACATGATATAGTCATCTTGTTCTGTTATTTTAAAAATGTATTTTTAGTGAAATGCGATTTCGCGGAAGCCCACTGGTACAACGTTTCAATTATGTTTGATCAAAGCCAAGTAGGCCAGAGCACAATATTCTTAATTGAATTTACCGGCCTTTGTGGCGGCATGAATCTCGAACGGAAATAGGGTTTCTTGTATAAATTTTTTAATACTTCCCATCAATTCTGTATAGCTAAGGGATGGAGGAGGAGCTGGAATTTCACCTACTTTAATTAAATCTCTTAAACCAAGATGGTTATCACATCTCGTACCTTGAAAAAGACAAGATATTCAGCAGCCTTTTTGCATATGGGGGATTTGCTTGCTACGTATTTACCAATCAAGTACTGAACTATCATCTTATTACGGTATAGTAAGACGTTGTCTCTGGCTTGTTAACTAGGATTGCATTACGAGCCCGAATTCGTCGAACCTATTGAGAACGTCACAGTCCCCGTTGGTCGAGACGTCAAATTCGCCTGCACAGTCCGCCATCTTGGAAGCTACAAGGTTCCATGTCACACAAACGCCATGTTGGGGATGTCAAGCGACTCGACTCGAACCTTCGCGGTGAACGACTCGACTCGACTAAGGGATCTTGCAAGTCGATTCGATCGACTTGGGGTCTAACGTCGGTATATAGCCGACTCGATTCGACTTTGACTCGACTCGACTCGACTTCAAGACCAAGACCATTGATTCGACTCGACTCGGGGCCAAGTCAATTCGAGTCGAGTCGTTGACATCACTAACATGCAAATAGCGCAGCCTATTGCTATATCACTTTACACGGGCTTTTATACTTTCAGTTTGACAATATTATCGAAATCAAACTACCGATAGTTTCTTCGTGCTATTCTAGAAATAACTAGTTGATGAATTAGCAAAAGCTATTCAAAATTAACTATCAATAGCAAGAATTATTTTAAATTAAATAAAATTACTGTCAAGATGTAGAGCCTGTTGCACAATTGGCAGTTTTCCAGGTTGCCTGGATTCACTTCGAGAGGTCGGCCATCTTGACGGTTCACAGTAACGTGATCACTCGCAACCCTCGTATTGGAGTCTCGCACGATAACCACTACACTTGGTACTTGCACATTGACGATGCCCAGGAATCGGATCGGGGACGATATTTGTGTCAAATCAACACGGCCAATGCCAAAACTCAATCGGCTTACCTCAACATTATCGGTATGTCGACATTTCCGAGTCGATTTTCGCTAAAACTATCGATTTAAAAGTTTATATATCGATAGTTTACTCAAAT